>VYZR01073666.1:4264-20954 GCA_013400675.1 Oxylabes madagascariensis | reverse complement strand
CTTTACTGCTCCCAGATTGTCAGGTGAGCTCTCTGTTCTAAATATTTTTAAGTGGCTTAAGCACTTAAGAACTCAATTCTGGGATTCCCAACTTAATGTTTCCTCAAAGGATCTAATTTACAAAGGATGACTGTTCATCTTCTGCTACCTATAAACTGAGGAAACAATTTAACTGCAAACCCTTTATAAGAGCTGGGAATTGTCAGGTCTTCTATATTTTAAAAAGCTTTGCTTCTGCATAGGATATAAATCACAGAATAAAATGTATGAGGGGAGATGGGAAATGGAGATACCACCTTATACGCAGAGGAAATGCTGAAGATTTATTGTCAGTGATTTTCTTAAATCTGCTTATACAGCCAGGACAATAGTTTCCAGAATGGATTTGGCTGTAGTTTTCACATTCATAGGTCAGCAGGTTGTGGGGGACCTCTGAAGAGCTCAGACTTGAACTAAAGGGCACTGAGAGTAATGAAATGTCTTCCAGTGAGCACCAAACTGCCAGGGGCTGATGGAAATCACCACCATAGTGAGGGCTTGGTGTCACCAAAGTGCTGAATGTGACAGTGGGAGCTTTGGTGTGTGTTGAGAACATCTCTGAATCAGTGTCACAGGGATAAAGCTTTACCTGGAGCCCTCAGCACATCAGGGCAGCATTTTGAAAAAAAAATTAAAAATTCTTATGCCTAAGTCAAGTTATACCAACTTAAAAAGATCAGTTGGACATTTTGTGGCTTGTGTCACCAGCAGGGTTGTCTGAGCGAAGGCCATAGTAACTTAAATTACTTCATGTTTGCTGTGGACTAGAATACCACAGCCTCAGGGGGCAGGAATAAGAGAAACAGTCACCTGANAACATATGAACATTTTCACAGAGCAAATCCTCAATAAACACAATAAAACAATCGAATAACCCAAGCAGCTTTAAGTTCAAAATGAAATAATGTATCAAGCAGGAATCTGGCAATGCAGTGCTAGTCTACCANGAATTCCAGGCACCTTGGAATCCAAAAATTATTTTCACTTCACTGTCTCTTTTGATATTACTTCCCCTAACAATGACGAGTGCCTCAAAAACTGTGTATTGCTTTCCAGCTAAAGCGTGACCTTTGTTGCTTTTCTTCTTCAACAAGTGACACTGATAAAATTATACAACAGACAAAAAAGAAATAAATAATCCAGCTATGAAAGACTTCTATTGAAGCTGTGGGAAAATATATAGTGGGTATGACATTCAGAAATTGATTAAATCACCACACTTGCAATTCTTAAGTGGAAGACCACAAGCAAAGTTTGCAGAGAGTTTGCAGCAGATATGCAGCAATATCCATGAACAGTAAAACCAAAACTTCTGAGAGTGTGTGTGGCATTTGGGAGGACAGAAACAGAGAATATTGGAATTTTTGGAGTTGGAAGAGATAATATTGTGAGTTTCTTTCATACAGATATCATTCTCAGGTATCTGATACAGATATCATTCTCAGATACCAAAACTCTGCTTGTTCAGAAATCAGAAATTTGTTGACCAGAAGGTTCCTAAGTAGAGAGCAAACAAGAATTGTCCACTTCACAGCTATATAAGACCCATTATAGGTGGTGTCAGTCTGTTCTCAGTGGTCATGCAGCCAGCCTCCAGAAATATGTCATCTAACATGACTGCTATTTGGCTGACTGCAGAAAGGAGAAATACTGAGGAAATTGGAAGGGAAGTGCCTTTTAGTGGGTCTTTCCAGAACCAAATTAAAGCATAGTGCTGAAAAGACAATAACAGACATTTTTATGCAGTACATTTCATCCCCAGATTTGGTTAATCTGGAATAGCTGCTGCCACAACTGGGGCTGTTCTGTGGATGAGAGGAGTGTCCCTCTCTATTCTGAACCAGAAAAAATGTGCAGAAAGCAAAGATACACAAATTAAATCCAACCAACGTTTTCATTACCTTTTTTATGTTGGGAAGGTGAAAGACAGAGCAGACTTTCTAGGCTATTTTGGTAACTGGAATGATTTAAAAGTGTGGCTGGGCAACAGTGTGTACAGACCTTAGGCTGTTCTGCCAGCTCACCTAAGTCATCATCTGCAGCATCATTTGTTATTTGTTTTCTAGAAATCCTTGGGGCTGAGCACTTCAGTCATGCTGCAGCATTCCAAATAATTTAAACAGCAAAGCCCAGGATGATCACCTAAGGACATAAGCCCACAGAAAATATCATTGAATGAGCAACTTCATTTCCCTTTGTGCCCTGCTCCTGGAGTTGGACTGGGGATGCAATGCCCAACCTGTGCTTGATGCACATCAGCTGCAGAGAGGAGTCACTGGAGCTGCAAGGTCCTGCAGCTCCTTATGGCTTGGCTGTGACATTGGAAGCTGAAAATCTTGGCTACTGTGACGAGGGAATGAGCAGCAGAGAGGCGAGAGCCTGGGCTCCTGATTTCCAAATCTCCACAGACTCATAGGAAAGGCCAATGGTACCTAAGTGGGATCCTCAAGCAGGGCTGGGCTGTTGGGCCAGTGCTGCTGCCCCAGGAGGAGGAGAAGCTCCATCACCTCAGTGCTGTGGCCCTCACAAACACGTGTAGGCACCTAAACATGAATGTAGAGATTTCTGCAGTCAAATCTGGACTTGGTGTTTAGATTCCTCCGGGCTGGGCACTGGGGTGCAGGAAATCTGGCTGCTCTCCAAGGCCAGACTTACACAGCACCTGGGTCACAGTCTGAATTTCACCCCTAAGCACAAGTCCTCATTTCAGTGTTCTCTAAAGTCCTCCCTGAGCTTTTAAACCTTTGCCCTGAGAAGATATTCTCTTGATAAGATACATGGTTTAATAACTCTTTTAAAAATAATAAGGAAGAAAGAAAATTGAGAACCCAAATTGTGCAGAGTAAGGTCAAATATTCAGCTCCTTCTCCAAACTGAGCTCATCACACTTGGAAAATTCAGGACATAGATGTTTGGTCCAGCTTTCCTTTGAAGCATTTTAACCTGGTGTCCAAAACAAAGCAGTAAATTAGATGAACCAGTCAGCTGAAATTCGATGTCTTTAGCTGAAACTTGGCATGTAGTTTTGCCAGCTCAGTTATAGATTTTTTGGGTTTTATGACTATATGGCTTTTTTATTTCTCTCTTTTCTTTTTTTTTTTTCTTCTTCTCCTTCTTTTCTTCCTAAAAATATACATTCCATTACAAGGAGCACAGGAAAGCACCACCTTACTAACTTCTCTAATGTAGCCATTTTATTTAAATATTCTAGACACTAGAGACATTTTCTATTAAACTTAGAGGTTTCTTTCTTTCCGTCATTGGAACATGGTTTTAAATGTAAAAATATTTTGTTTCTGAGGTGTATGGAAATGAGTGTAATGTGGAAATTCACTTTGCTCAAATGAAACTAAACAAAGCATTAGAAAAGATACAAAAGAATATTATCCTGATCAATGCAGGGACATCTTCATTTCCATTGCTGAGTTCTGGCACCAGTGAAATGAGTTTTTCTCCAGATAGGTCTTACTTCAAACAGTGAATAATACAGTATATTTTGAAGATTTAAGTTTTACCAGTGCACATTTTAGGAGTCACTTCACATCAAAGTTAGCAGTGCATTGTTTAGAATTACCAAGGAAGTCTTTATACAGCTGGTTTGTTTCTTTTTTTCACCTGAGTCCCGTAGTGATCATACCAAGTACTTTAAAAAGCTCTCTGTGATGTTTGCTCATAACACTTGGAATATTATATCTTCTCTTTAGTTGTGGACCATTACCACCTTGAGAGGAATGGTATGGCCAAAGGTTCTTGCATTGCAACTTTATTCTCCATCCTCAGCTGGTTTGAGAGCAATGCTGACTACCAGGAATAGTCAGAGCTGCTTAGAAATTGTAAAACTGCTGCTCTTTCTCCGGCTTCTGGATTTGCTGGCTTGCTGCTAGCAATTCCAGAGAATCCATGGTTCGCCAGCCCAGAGAGAAATATTTACCTCTCTTCTTGAACTTGCCATGATTTCTTCTCAAATTTCCTTCAATGTCAGTAAGGGAAACAGAAGAAACAAACGAAAAACACGAACTTCATAATTTTTCTTGGGAGGAAAAATCAGCTAAGGCAACTTTCTAAGGAAGTAGAAACCAAGTTGAAATTGGCTTTCTTAAATTCAGCTTTAAAGCTTGATCTTCAGTTCTATAGGTCACATGAACACCAACATTTTTATAGACATTTTGTTCCAAATAAAACCCCAAAAGAATAACAGCATACACACTCAAGTGGCTACAAAGGGAAGTTTGCATTTCCCAGAATCATGCATTTGAAAGGTTTCCTGGGAGCGATATTCTTCTACAGGCATACCTTATATCTCTATACCAAGTGAGTGAGAATTAGATGCTGTATCCTTTCATTCTTAAGTAATTTCCTAATCAAGATGGAATCTCAATTTTATTTATTACTGTGAAAATGTAGAATAGCTCCACTAAACAAAACAGTACAGATATTATTCTTTTTGTGTACAAAACACAATAATCAATGCAGTAATGGTGTGTTTATGTTGTAGTTTATATGCAGACATGTCCTTCACATCTATTTAAATAATGCTTCAAATACTAATGCATCAAATCCCAGCTGTATCCTGGGTGTAGCTCTCTCAGAGAGGTGTACCTCGGGCACTAGGCTGTGGAGGGAGAACATAACTGTCTCACTAAAAGAAAGGTTTTAACAGAATTCAGAATGGAATCCTTATCTCCTTTCCAGCCCTTCCTTTTATTGTTGCACTTTTTTTGTTTCCCTGACTCATGGAACAAAAGAAATCAAGCTTAATGCAGATCTTATCTTCCGTAGAGTAGCTGTGAAATAGCAGCTCCACAAAACCACTGTCCTTTACACAGCCCGGAGTGACTCATTAGCTGTGTCAGGGGCTGTTTGCTCTTCTGATCTGCTCATCCACAGAGCTGCATCCAGAAGCCTGTTTGCACATAGGATTCCTGCCCTCTGAGCATTGATTGCTGTAAACAAAAACGCTTCCTCCCCCTTTCTGCTGGCTGCTGGGAGCCGATGTGCTCCAGCTGTGGGGTTGCTCCTGTCCCTGTGGTGGCCCAGCGCTCACCGAGGTTCCAGCAGGAGCAGGCAGATGGTCCATGAAGGTGGGAGGTTGGAGTGGCATTTCAGAATATCAGCAGTCATAAATGATATCTGACATCCATGTTGGAACAGGGACAGGCCCACCCCATGGGTTTTCCATCTTAAAGCCATCTGTAACTTTCCAGAGCGTGCTTTGGTTTTCCTGGGAGAGCATCCAGCCCATGCCCACGTCAGGGCTCCTCGGCTCACATCTGAGTGTTTGAGGGGATGGCTGGTGCCATCTGAAGGAGCAATCCTCCCACTGCCATCACCGGACAGCATGCAGTAAATGAAAGAGTCGAGGATAATCTACTAATTAGGAACTGACTCACGTTTTGGCCCTATCAGTCTTTTTATCAGAAATGTATGAGTCCACATGAGGAAAATGCTATCCTTTGTAGCAGTCATAGAGGATGATTAAAATCAGAATTTTTGACTAAGATGCAACTCTATAAACAACAAGAGCAAGTAGAGTTTGATAAGAGGAGAGAGAGCTTCCTCTTTCTCCATCACACTGCAACTAAGCTTGGTTCAATTGTTTCTAGTTTATCACAGTTCAGCCTAAGGCTTTAGAAGTTCAAACACTCATATGATCTTTACTCTAAGAAGTCCAGACTAGTTATTACATGCTATTTTTATTCTTGGTCCATCTCTACAGAGTTTGAGTGGGAAACCTGCAGCAGCACCAGACGGATTATTTCTCTTTTTACAGCTTTTTTTCTGTGTATGTGTTTGGTGACTCCGAAGTTTGAAAATGAGAACCCAACCTCCCATTACACAGCATCAATTCCCAGTGGGCAGACTGTTAGAGATGAAATAGCGGATCACAAGCACTGTATAGAGATTTAAAAGAGGAAAATTAAAAGCTGTATCATTTGATTAACCTCAGTGTCTCACATTTGAAAATCAAAAATCATTATGTTTATTTTCATGTAAGCCTAGAAATAATTCTCTGAGAATTTGAAATCCCAGAACATTGTCATTTGCTTAGAGCTGAGATTCCCCTATGCAGTTTTTAATAGATTATACACAAACCCATGTCTTATCTGCAATATAGATCCTTATTTTTACCATACTCTCCTCCTCCCACTGTTCTACAGCTTCACTGTTGAACAAGCCTGGGATGAAAAGCTGATGGTTTAGTCGCACACTATAATTAAGTGATGGCTAAAGTCAAGTCCCTGATTTTCCAGACAATCTCTTCTTTTTTTTTTCTTTTCTATTCTTCCCACTGACTATGAAGAATAGACACTTCCAGGTGAACAGAATTGTCTGAAACAAATTGCTTTAATGATGATGCCTTTTCCATGAATCAATGATGCACATTAAAGATTCACAATGCACTTTAAAGCAATCCAAAATGTGGAAAATAGCATGATACCAGTGTGATATTAGATTCTACTTCCAACCATGCAGGTGCAAATCCATTAATTTCAGAGCAGCTTCTGCAGGTTGACATTGAAAAATATGTGAAGCAATAGTCTAGTTCTCTTTTCCTCCACTGCATATTTATTAATTTATCTGTATGTTGGAACGCCTTCCACTTCAAACATCTGTATAAGCTTTGGCAGAGTTTTCAACCTTTCTGACAGACCTCAAAGAAATTCTAGGTAGTTTTTAAATGCACACCAGCAAATTAAATCTGTTCTTAACAGCCCCTTCCTGCATCCTTCTGAATCAATGAAGCATAGAAATTTTTTACATTTTTTAGGCACAACAGAAGGACACACCTAAATGATGCATTGCTGGTGAAGGAAGAGCTATAACAAAAAACTTTGACACTTCTTTGGACAGATCTTCAGCTGTGGTAAACTGAGAAAATCAGCCAGAAGTCAGCACATACCTCAAGGGGAGATCTAAGTCACATGCTCTACATCTGAGGAGGTCAATGTACAGGGTAAAAATGCATGTTGATCTATCATTTTAGTGGTAATAAAATGGAGTTATAAAGAATTTTGAGCATTTCCTTCCAAATTTAAAAGTTGACCATAGGGAAGAAAGACCAGGAGTTCCATTTTTATAAATTTAGAGCAATTCCTGTCATGAGAATTAACCTGGTGCGGGGTTCATAGACCTTATTTTGACAGACTTTGACTCCATGAGTGCAGCAAAGGGAGTTTTCAAGCAGCTTAATGAGGTTCTTGGCCTGCAGCTTCTAAGGAAATAAAAACCATGATTTTTGTATTCCCTTATGCAGTGAGTCCCAGACTCCTCCATCCTCAGACAGCACAGTCTGTATTTGCAAGAATTTGCAGATAGGTTTAGATAAATTTGTCTGAGTAACAAAATAACATGAGGATTAAGAATTGCCAGTAAAATGTGAGCTTTGGTAATAAACCAGAATGTGTGGGAGTTCTGCTCTGAGGCAGCAGTATGTCTTGAGTCAAGGAGACTCAGTGAATAAAACCATCTCAGCATGGTATTAAATGAAGTCCTTGCTAATTTTGGCTTGGCTTGTGATAGATGGGAATACATTAATTTTCCATAAGCAGGAAAGCCCTGTGTGTTTTCTTTTCGGTAGTAATGGAAGTGACAATGCATTTTGAGGGCTTTGAGGAGGCAGAGGGAGAGAACAGAGATCTGCCAGTCCTTTTTCAGCAGCCCCTTCTTACCCCAGACTGCTGCTGCAGCAGGGGTAGGTGATGCACATGCTGAAAACTGCCTGATGGTCCCCATGGCAGCCTGTCCAAGGAAAAGGATGAAGTTCACAGAAATTAATGGAAAAGACCATTACAACTGTGTTGTCTCGCATAAATTATTTTTTACCTCTGAGCTTCGTCCTTCTGCTATCAATGGAAGCATTCCAGATAATGTGATTTTAAAGGGAAAAAGATGTAAACATTTTGCTTTGGTATGCCAGAGACAGGCTTAATTATCTGGAGATTTGCTGGATATGTCTGCAAACCATTACAGGCTGAATTAAATCCTTTTGAAAAGCCAGGTCATATTCCTCTTTACTGTTCTTTGCATCTAAACACCCTGATAAAACACACATATTTGTGTTTATTAGGCAAGCTCTGCAACCTCTTCATTCCTTTTTTGTTTGGCCATTTGTGCTCACGTGTGCACGTTGGATGAAGTGATACTGCCCCACTAATGTTTCTCCAGTGGCTCAGCCGGCTTCTGAATAGCCCAACTGAAGTAATTATTTACATCCTTTTGTGCTGCAAAGACAACCTGAATATGATGGAGGGGGTTCCTCCTCCCCAGGCTCTATCTAGGTAGAAACATTGAAGTGACTGAGTGCTTGATGGGGCGTTTCTCCAGCCCTGCCAAGAAGAAATGAAACTTGAGAAGCATGAACTGTCCCACTCCATCTGAGCCAGGCATGGATTCTGAAGCCTAATAAAACTCCCCTTAGTGGGATGTGGTACCAGTGTGGGTGCTCTGCTGGTCACAGATGAATGGAGCTTTCTGCTCCCACCTGCTCTCTCTAGGGTGGGGGTCTGTGTTGTTGAAGCTGAGGAGCTCATCCCATCATTATCTGTATTTTCTTCATCATTTCTCTCTGGGAAGAAGAAAGTATAACTGACAATAACGTTTCTAAAGCCTGAGGCTGAAAATAAGCAATACCCAAGCTCAGGTGAGAAATTAACCTGATTTCTGAAGGGCTGTTTCTGGGCTGCTCCTGCTGCTGCCTTTCTCCTGCCTTTCACAAGAAGACATTGTATTTCAGAAGAATTCTCATGTTGATGTACATCTGCAGAACAGATTATTTATGTCAGAAACCAGGCAAGGATGAACGTGTGCCCATCTCCCCATTTATACACCCATTTCTGTTCTAAAGAAGTTCTCAGATCATAAGATGAGCTTTTATCTTTTTTGCTCTTTCATTACAGAAAGCAAATTGAAAAGAAGGTCAATATAAAGATTAAGAAGTCAGCATCAGTCTGAGATCTCTTCCTGAAATCTGTTTACTCCTGAATTACTCTGTATATATGAAGTGGTGTTTAAATTCCAGGTTCCTGTCAAGGCTTTTTAGAGAAAATAATGGAAATTCACAACCTTTGGAGCTTATGCACTCCTAAATTGCTGAAACCTGGCAAATTACAGAGGTGGAACCTATTCCTGGATTTATAGATCTGGATTTGAGGCTGCTTTTGTATCAGCCACCAGCCAAAGTTCCTGGTGCTTGGTGGTCTGGTTCAGACCTGTGTGAGATCCAAGANGTATATATGAAGTGGTGTTTAAATTCCAGGTTCCTGTCAAGGCTTTTTAGAGAAAATAATGGAAATTCACAATCTTTGGAGCTTATGCACTCCTAAATTGCTGAAACCTGGCAAATTACAGAGGTGGAACCTATTCCTGGATTATAGATCTGGATTTGAGGCTGCTTTTGTATCAACCACCAGCCAAAGTTCCTGGTGCTTGGTGGTCTGGTTCAGACCTGTGTGAGATCCAAGAGTTAGGAGAGTGCACACTTTTCTCTGGAAAGCAGACATCAGTTAAAAGAGACTCCTTTGGTTTCTGCTGGAGAAAGCCACACTGTCAAGTAACCACAAACTGTTCAGCTCACTGTGATTTAATTCTTTTGCTAAGAAAAACAATCTAAACCATCTATATTCCTACACAATGGACACTGGCAGTGCTTAATTTTTAATTTTAGCCATGTGCTATTAATTATAGTACCATCCTAGATTTCCTGGTCTATCACTTACTGTTCTCACTGAAATGTGACATGCACAGCAAGCCAAATAAAATGTGACTGTGGCACAGCCAGGCTGGCTGACTCCCAGCATTGCCCTGGCCCTGCTCAGGTCTGCTCCACTGCCTTCAACTTGCAGTTTCCTCTTCACATTATTTATTGCTGCTGAGGGTTAATTAAAAGGCAAATTCTGCTTAGGTCTAACTCTCTGAATACATAGTTAAATCTGGGAGAAACCTTCTGAGGTAAGTTAGTAAGTTTAAAAACAACACAGAGCTTTTTGCATCCCTCTCCTCCCCATGTACTTTACAAGTCAGCTTCACAACTACAATAACTTTTTCAACCACATGAAGCCCCAGAGAGTGAAGCCCTTACCACTGGCTGTGTTGATTAACACTTAGCTTGTGAGGAGGAGAGAGCCTTGCAGATAGAGCCTCTCCTGCAGGAACATTTTCCATTGCTGATCTCCTCCTGCGTGCTGCTACTGCCAGTGACACACAGCACATCATCTTTCCAAGCCATTGTACTTTGTTTTCCTCAAACAAAATGATCTAAGAGTGGCAAGGGTGTGCTTTTGCAGTAGTCTCTGGAAAGGCTTATTGCTGCCATCTGTCTCAGCTCAGTTTAACCTCCACTCATGTTCTGTACTGTTATTGGTGCCATTTACTCCTGTAGTGAAATACAAAGTCTTTTCATCCAGTATCCCAATTCTAAAAGAAGTTAGAGGAAAGTGGTTTAATCATGGGCAAAAAAAGCAGTAATAATTTGGGGATGCAAACATTTTGTTTCATTCCCCTTTAAACTTATTTTTTGAAGAATTGAGTTTATTCAATTTTCTCTTTTGAGACATTTAGTTTAAAATACAGTTTTAGCAAGGTAGGCTTTTTTCAAAAGGGTGAGTTTCATTTGGAAAATATCAAAATAAAAAACTGTCCCACTATTTCCAAGAGGAAATATTTCATTTAAAAACCTGTCAAAGGAAAATGTGTTTACATTTAGTTAAAAAGCCCTGGTCAGCTTTCTCAGCTGTGAAGTAAAATCTCAATCAATACGAGTTACGGTTCCCCTAAAAGTCATCTGCTCCAGAAATAGGTGCTGACTGTCTGATACCTCAGCCACCATCCTCCGGAGGTTTTACAGCTCTTGTTCTACAGCTGTCCCAGCTGTAAACCAGAAGAAGGGACAGACTGGACCCCTGCACCCCTCATGGTTTGGTTTTTTCCCCCCCTCCTCAGCCTTTGTAAGCAGTGGCACATTCAAGGCAAGTGCCTACCCTCCCTCAGCATCTCTCTGTGCCACCGAGGCTCAGAGGTGCAAATTCAGTCTCACACCCCCGGTGGGCTGTGGCCCGAGGAGGAAATTGGGTGGCTGCAGTGCTGGAAGCGAGATGAGAGAACAGCCCTGGAGGCAGTCTGCTGCAGCTAGAGCTGCCTGGGACCACCTCCAGCCCAAACCCCACTCCTCTCTGGGCACCTCTCTCTGCCCACACTAACAGGAGCTGACAGGGCAGTTCAGTTTTCCTGCCCTTTTTCCTTCAGCTCCTCTGCTAAACGTGCATGTTTGATAAAAATCTTCTGTAATACAGCCAGCCAGCCATTAAGAATTAATGTAAATCCAACAAAGTCTCAGAGGTGGAAACAATTCTTGACCATAAGGAAAGGGGGTGGCATCCAAACTGCTGCCCTGACTGCAGTCTGGGAAATGGGAGCCTGGTTTCCCAAATGTAGTGACTTCATGGCCACCAAATGCCTTCCTTCTTGAAGTATCCAAGGCCAGCTGCTGCTTCACTGTTGCTGGAGGGGCACGATAAGGGTAAATAAGAATGATGGCAAAATGGGCTTTGAGGACCAGCTACCCTGCTCCTTTTCCCCTATGGAACAAATTTTTCAGTTAAAATGAAAAGCCCAGACTTGTTTTCTTTTTCTTTTTAACTAGCAAGAATCTCAACATGCAGCAGAAAGGTTTCCACTCTGATCCCCAGCGCAATCAGCCCCTTGCCATGGGGGCTGGGTAGGCAGACACAGCATCATTCCAGTAAATTTCTCATTAAGAAGCAGCTAAATGCACCAGGTCAGCTTGAAATGCAAATTATGTCTGTGTGATTCACTGACACAGGTGACAGTTTTCTCTCAGCTCAGGTTAGGTCTTCCCACTTGTTCAACTCATACTGCAAAGACAAAGTGAGCTACAGTGAGCTGAAAACATCAGAGCTGAATAAAGTCTTTCAAGATTAAGAAAATAAAATAAAAATAAAATAAAATGGATTTTAGAAAAATAGGTAGGATCTACTGAGGACTTGAATTCACACATGATCCTACCATGCTGCAGAGCTCACCATTTGTCCATTTCTTTTCCTTTATCTGCCTCGTGTATATAGATGGTAAGAACTCCAAAGCAGAGGGGGAGTTTGAAAGCTGAGGGTGTGGTGTCTGCACAGGGGGCTCTAGTCTTCACTGGTCCAGCAACACTTGTGGGGTGAATGAAAATTAAATCAAGAAAAGTGAGAGAAAAGACATTGGGCATTTAAGGAGGGTGAAGTGCTGGAAAGCACAAGGCGGAGTTGAGTTCCAGCTTTGATAGACTGACTAAAAAAGGCAGTATTCAGACAGAAACACAGGAAGAGAAGAGGTAGCTAAGGACTGTAGAAATGGCAGGAATGGGGAGTCTGTTGTTCCATGCTCTTATCCTTCACAGCACTTAAAAACGTATCCTCTGAGTTGTTTATCCACAAGAAATAAAATATTTTGTTTAACGGGCTGATCAGACCTTGGACAACATAGAAACGTGGATGGGATTGGGAAATCAAAGAATGAAATGAAAGGCTGCAAAGAGGACACTGTTTTTTTCCACAACACCTGATTGTCTCAGCCCAGTCCCAGCCCATTCAAGCATTTGCTGTTGACTTTGCTGGAGGTAGAAGAGCAGGACCATACCCGTTTCTGTTTGAAGTTGCTAAGTTATGAAACCACAGGTTCCACAGCAGACTCAGGGATGAGTAGGCTTTGCTTCCACCTCTAAAGAGCCATGCAGTGGTCACAAGGAACAGCAGCTCCACAGTGGCTCTGCCAGAAAAGGTAAAGGAAAAAGAAGAATTCAACTGCACCTGGCCAATGTGGACAAAACTGTGCAGTTCTGCCTGAGCAGTCTTTCTGTCAGTAAATATATTTGTGTAAAGCAGTTCAGATCAAGGAAGCAAGGAGACACTAGAATCACAGAATTGTTAAGGTTGGGAAAGGCTTTTAAGTTCATCAGTTATTCATCACCACATTCACCACTAGCCCACGTCCTCCAGTGCCACGTCCACACATCCCAGTTCCAGGGATGGTGACTCTACCACTTCTCTGGGCATCCTGTTTCACTGCTTAACAACCCTTTCTGTGAAGAAACTTTTTCTACTATGCAATCTAAACCTCTACTGACACAGCTTGAGGCCATTTCTTTGCTGCATGGAGAAGAGACTGACACCCACCTTACTACAGCCTCCTCCCAGGTAGTTGTAGAGAGCAATTAGCGATCCCTCAATAACAGTGCCTATAAACACTGAGTCACAGAGCAACCATTTTGCAGTTCCCACAATTTTCTATCAGATCCATTTTGATTCAAAGTGACTTATTTTTCATAATAACCCATGAGAAGGAAAAAAGACAAGGGCGCATTGTGTGTTTTAAAACCACGAGGAATGTCACATAAGTATTTTCCACTTTTCTGGAGATTTCTGGAAGAATTCAGTAGTTCTTTTTCATCTGTTGATGCAGTTTTCCTTCTGAGAGGAATCCAGGTGCCACCTTCCTAAGAAACAGCCTAAAGATAAACCTAGACTTATAATCACAGATTTAATAACTTTCAGTCCATTGCCTTTTTAGAGGATTATTACCACCATACTTAGCTTAATTTAAAACATTTTTCAAATTAAAGCCTAATCAAAGTGTCTTTGCACCTAACTAGAATATTCTCTGCAGGAAACTTGGTGTTTCAGTACCTGGAACATGGAAAAAAAATTAAACTGGTAGCCTTGTTTCATGATACCACTGCTCATAGGTCTGGTGTGCAGTGTTTTCTCAGGAGAGTTGTAGCAATGCTCTGGTAATAAAGAGGAAAAAACCCTGCTGAAACCTCTGATGGTTCTGGGAAGATCTGCATTATATAATTTGTTTTCTCCAGACCATTTCAGTCTCTCCATATTTTTGAATGACTAAAGAGATTTAACATGTAAGAAAGTTTCCTGATAAGCTACTCAACAAGTTATCACACTCCTTCAGAATGCTATTAGAAATGGATGGTTCACTTCTACAGTTCACTGGCACTTCTGCTCCTGCTGAGAGATTTCTGACAGTCTTGCAATAATAGAAGACCCGTGTGGATGTTCAGCTAGTGTAAGATAGGGAAATAGCAACTTTTAGCTGAGACAAGCTCAATAAAGTCACAGTTTTTCAGGTTTCAGAGCAATTTGATATCACATTACAAACTGCAGCTGGAGTCTTATCTAAAATTGGGAATGAGGCACCTTTCTGGCAGGTTCTGCCTCAAACACTCTACTAATTCATGGGTTCTATTCTGGTCCCCTGGTGTGAGTCACCAGGCACACTGGTCATACCTCTGTACACAGGCAAAGGTGAAGCAGCCAGAATACTGAATAGCATGCGTGGTTAAATTTAATAAAAGATTTTATTTCACACTGTTACTCAGAACAACTCTTTTACTTTGACAACAACGTTGGGAGGCATGTCCAGAATTTTGTGTGTTCACTTGAATACCTGCAGGTGAAAAACAAGTGACCACACCTGGCAGCGCTGATTCATCTGTGCCGTTCTGTGCTCTCCCTTGACTAATTTAGACATGCAAGGAAGTGCCTCATCTGCATCCAGGCAAAACAAAGGTGTTTGGACACCCATTTTTTGAGATCTGTGGGAGTTGCAGCATGCTAGATAATGCACCATCACATGAATTGGCACACATTTTCCAGGACTTTGAGTGATCTGGCTCAGGCTAGGCGTCAGAGGCAGGCAGCTTAGAGGTCTCTCCTTTGGAAGAGCATCTGGCTCATGATTTTTAGACAACTAGTAACTTCAAATTGAGTAAGAAAGTGAAGAAATTTTGACTCATATCATGACCTTTAGAATAAAAAAGAAGAGGTGTGTGGGATTCTAACAGGATTTATGAATTAAACCTGTCTTTTAATAACTGTGTTAACCACAAGATAGTTTCCTGGGGAACTGTTACGTCTCCTGCTTCGTGTTAAACAGTTGCTGCATTTTTTCCTTGCTGAGAGAACAGGTATTGCTATATTCCTTACAAGAGCACAAGAGGGTTTCAGTACCTTCTTTAGGTTTGTGAATCTCTGTGTGCAATATTTATTGTTGCTAAATATAGATGTGAAAAGCACCAATCCCTTTCACGGTATTTAAAATGCAATGGCTCTTCAGCCTCTTCAGTTTTCATCTTGCTTCAAGTGGGGAAAAATATTCAGTGTGCTGTATGTTTTCTGCCTCTGAAAGATGTATCTACAGTAACATCACAAGTACTTGGTTGCCTGAAACTGTATAAATATTGTACTTCTGCCCAATGCAAAAGTGATTACTTCATTAGCCCAAGATATACAGCTGAAATAAACATGATATACAGTGAGGCTGTTCTGACTTTGGCTGGATTCTCAGTCTGTGAGACCCTTTTTACTCTGGGAAACATAAGATATTTTTTTCTGTTTGCAGAACTAGTGATAACTTGCTCCACAGAGAACAGAAGACTTACGTTGAACTTGATTTCAAAACATTGCTTAATCTTGGGGCACTATCTAGAATGGTCTCTGTTTCAGCTGAGGTTCAAGTTCATGTCCCTTTGATGCTGTAAATGGAGCAAGTTGGGCTGGCTGACGCAGTATTAAATGTTCCGTGTGCTTTTATAAGAACAAATTAACAAATTATCTGAGGGCTAGCATGCTCTGCTTTACATGCTGAAAATTCAGAGGTAATGACTTTAAAAGCTGATTTGTGTTTCCTTTCATGTCCTAAAACATCATTCATGTGCATTGTCATTCTTGTTCCTTCTGCTGATCTAGAACATCAGGTTATCTCGGCAGAGTTTATACACAAAGGGACCAGAAGGCTCAAGTGAGGAACAGGATGAAAACTCTCATGCCAGTATTGATCCCCATCACAGAAATTCACATGGCCCTTGAAGCAGACACTGGACATGTTCCTGGACAACCTGCTCTAGGGGACTCTGTCTGAGCAGGGGAGGTTGGACAAGGTGACCTCCAGAGTCCCCTTCCAACCCCAACCATTCTGTGATTCTGTGAAGTCCCCATTTCCCCAAGAATCTAAGACTTGTTCTTATTCTAGTATGATTAAAAGTAGCAAGATTGCAGTGTCAGATATATTTATGTTCTGGTTTAGTAACGAATTCTAAAGATATGCATGAATTTTAAATTATATTTTAAAAAGAGAAGGAAAATGAAGAGTATCTCTGCAGTTCTTCACTCCTTCCAATCACTCACTGGATCAGTTGAAGGCTGTTCTCTTCTTTTTCCAATTATGGTACACTTTTAAATTTCAGTAGGAAAGTGTTTTTAATATTTCAGGATTTGGCTTGTTCTTTTCTGCCTAAGGTTTTAATTTTTTACCATATTTCCACATGAGATCCCTTTCCAGTAAAGGCAAAGGAATGCCAAGCCTTTCTGTGCTCACTGCCAGTGTCGGTGTAACTCCGGTGATTGCATCGGCAGCGCCAGCCAAGCAGACAAGGAAGGAGTTGTTCAGCATGGGACTCTCTGTTCCCAGGCTGGTTGCTTTGATACCTGCCTTTCTGTTCCTCCAAAGCTTCCTGCCTTCTATCTCCAGATCTCTTTAAGCTCTGGTTCTTCTCATAGATCATCTGCAGCACTGCACATGTTGCCTTCATCCAGGAAACATCCCGCTACACAAACCGAAATTCTTTCTGTATGCCCATTTA
>VYZR01073663.1:40665-57658 GCA_013400675.1 Oxylabes madagascariensis | reverse complement strand
TGAACCTCATTAACATCAACAGTGTTCATCTTTAGTACATGAGCTCACTGTGCAAATATGACTGCAGTTCAAGCCACGGAAATGTGCTGTCAATTTTTCTTGTATACCTTATTTTCTCTTTCAGCAACCACCTTCAGATAGCCAGACATCACCTCACTTCCGTGGTTAACTCTGATTTTTACCAACAGGTACTCNTATATATATATATATGTCTTAAATCTGCAGATTTTTCTTTGAAGTTTTTTCAGGATTATTTATCAGTAAGATTTGGATATTTCTTTTACTTCCATACTTTTTAATAAAATCTTTGCTGAAATTTTCCCTTCTGCCTTAGCTCCTATCACTAATCCCTCTTCCTTTTCAGTACCTTTTATCTGGAGCATTTACTACTTAATCCAGATTATTCCTCCATTGTTTGTGAATCTGGTGAACCAACATAACATTCCCAAATTAAGACATGTTATTGTCATTCTGTCAAGTGGTCTGTTGATACTGAAACTTAACATGATGACACTTGGGAGGATGTCTGCTCACGGTTGCTTGAAAACAGGATGGATGTATTTTCCTCAAGATGTGATGTCTCTCCTAAAACACACCTACAACCATCTAACATGATGTTTCTTTTCAAAAAGCATTGATGTGGACAAGTTATCTCATTCTCTTGATCCATATAATTTCTAATAAAATTATGGAACGGAAATGCTCCCTTTAATAGCACCTGCCAAAGCTGTTAAACTCTCAGAAACATTTACTCTAGGGTTTGTACTCTGTCAAATAACTGATGACTTGACTAATTTGAATTATAAAACTAGAGGAAAATTACTGCTGTTTAGTCTTAGTTGGGCTTTTGCACTATGTGAAAAAATAATTGCGTGGATCTTTAAATTATGAAAATTATATCTGTATTGGAGACTGCTTTGAAGTACTGATAGCCCATACATGTTCTAAACAAGCTCAACAATGTACCTGATGCAATACAGTTTCCTTCAGGCTATATTATCCCTCTGATACTAAATATAAATAGGCCACCCTGTTGGAGAAAGACTGCTTCCAGCTTTCAGGCCTGCTACTGCAAAAATGGCTCAATTACTTATTAAAAAAAATGACATGTAGTAGATCCCTAGGGTTTGTGTGTTGAGAGAGAGAAGGTGATGGCAGGAACAGTTGTTGCTGGGAGACTGTCTCTGGAGAAACCCAACTTCAAATTCCTCAAGTGTCAAAGCGCTGTGCAGTAGCTCAGCAGCTCATTGCAATGTACTTCAGCAGACATTTCAAACTAAAAATTCCAAATTGAAAGAAATGCTACCAATTGTTACTTCAATATTCACTTTTTGCTATTGTTAATGTATTTTTTATCAATTTAGGGTTTTGGAAAGCCAGTTTACAGAGGTGAATGTATCTGAACAATTCCCTTGTCTTTGGGGGATTGTTGTTTCTTGCTTTTACACATGTAAGATAATAATTAGTTTTTCCATTATCATTTTCATGGTGAGAAATCTAAACTGTAGTTTTAAATTTTGATTATATTAATCTTCTAGCTGGAAAAATGGTGGTAGAATAGGTTCTCATTGCCATTTTATGATGTCCTGAACAGATCCATTTAGCGTGAGGGATTTGAAAANTGGAGGTTTTTTTACAATGTTGCTGAATTATTTCCATTGCCATATCACAGGATAAAATCACTCTTGATTTTTCTACTGAGTGACAGTAGCCAGGATGTAGCTATTTCCAGGGACATAGCTTTATGTAACCTGTTTACCTTGCAAGACTTGTAAAAAACAGAAATTCTGTACTCATTGCCCCAATGCATTAATGAATATGTATGTTCACACTGGATCCAGGAACAGTATGTTTTTGTCAGAATATCCCCTCAGGGACTTTTGCACACTTCGGATGCATAATACAATTGAAGCTGTTTCTTTGTGAGAAAATAGGTTAATGACTTGCCAAAAGGCAGATGTTAATTGGAAAAAGTGCATACAAGTCCTTTTCTTTACAATGTATATGGGTTGCATTTGTTATGACTTGCATCCAAGAACAGGTGCAATTTCAATCGATTCAGCTAACAGGGTGTGCTGAGTGCACTTCTCACCAATTTCACCAGAAATTTTAAATCCAGCAGAAAAAAGAGTTTCTAAACTAGTCAGCAAGTGATAAACTGCTTTTATTATCTATCATAGAGCATATTTATAACTTAATATTTTACCTACAATTAAACATTGTAATACTATGAAAATAAAATCTTTCATTGTTGATTTTGTCAAATTTTACTGGTGAGCATTAAGGTACCTTACTTGAGACAAAATGTGTCATCCTTCCCAAATGATTTATTTTTAACACAGTCAGCAGTTCTAGACAAGGTGCAACCAATGTAATTTTAAATAAAACTTAAAGCAGAAAAGTTGTCTTTTTAACTAGCACATTTCCTGCCATGAAGCTACACAATCAGGCCAAGGTCTTTGTCTTGCCTTGCTTAATTTTCTCACAGTTCAGAAGCAAAAGTTAATGAAACAGGTGGAAAAAAACTATCTGGGTGTGTCAGGGTCAAAAGAGCTGCTGTTGGATAGTTTAATAATTCTGTTCAGAGGTCTCTGGGAATTTCTAGGCTACTCGTACAAGTCCACTGCAACCCGAACTTCAGTTTGGATCCACATGCCTAGCCTAACCTCATCCTTTAAAACTCCGAGGAGGGCTGGATGTGAAATTCCTCTGCCTGTGGTGTATCAACAGTCTAAACCAGTGCAGGAAAATCCAGTTCAAGACGGAGCGTTGGCATTAATGAGGGTACTGAGACTGCTGGTGTCTGGGGTTATAGATTTTCCCATGCCTGTAGGAAGGACCTGCTCAGTGAACTTGCAGAAGCAGGAATGGACTAAGAAATACTGAAGAGTCTGAATGCCATATAAATACAGAATTCTGCAGCTCCCAGTAGCAGTTAGGTTTTTAAGTCCATATATGGCCTGTGTCCTTACAGACCTGGGTAAAAAAGAGGGACCTTGTTTCTCTTCAGAGCCACTAAAGAGGAATCATTTGCCAAAAGTGAAAAAGGAAAGACAATCACTGACTGTCTTTTTCATCCATTTGTGCTTTGTAATGTAGTGAAATAATAGCTCTGTCTTGGGTTTTTATCTCCTCCTAATCCCCAGAGGAAATCCCTGCTCCTTTTAGAGAGGTAAAACCTTAGGACAGAGAAGGTAGCAAGAGCTGGGAGTCTATGCTAAAGGGTGTCACTGAACCCTCTTCTGGCCACAGTAGTGAAAGCCAAAGGCCTACAGTGCTTACTATAACACCTGTATAGAAGGTCAATTCTCCCTTAAGATTCAGGAAAAGATTTATAACATTCATAAGCAAAGCATGTTTGTGTAAATCTGCTGTTTACTGGGACTTCATGAACAAGTGTCAGAGACACACAAGTCTAGGAAGGTCAAAGTAAAATTCTCTGATTTCTTCTAAGAAAGATTCGGGTGAGCCATATGCAAAAAGTCTTGCTGCTTTGTGCTACCTGCATCTTGCACCTCTCAGAAATATTTAAAATGAAATGGGCTTGGATGATACAAAGAACAGCAGCAATGCTTTCTCATGAGTGCACTGGTTAAACATTTTTTAATTAATATTTTCATTTCATGATACATGCTGGGACTGCAAGACCGAGGATGTTTGCTAAAGCCTAAAAGGAGTAATTTGAAAGAGAAAGATGAGATGGTTGGTGATGGTTTCTGACAATGTCCAATTTCTGCGCTGACTACTTGGGGGTATTCTGTTAAACTTCAGTGATGCTACACCTAAAATTTGATGTTGTGAGCAAGAGCAAGGTTTAGCCCTTAGTCTAAGACTTGAAAATTCTTGTACTTCACAAAAACACCTTTCACTTCTAAGAAAATTATATAAATGTGTTAAAATGCCATTACCTTTTCAGTTAAGCAGTGAGTCTAATCATGCAAAAGGTAGATTATACTTGATTATATGTAACCATACTGAGTGATTTCAGTCTGCTCTGATGTTTCTCTGCAGCTTCATTGCTGAAACACTGAGCTTTTGTGCAGCTTCTGCAATTTATTCAGCATAAGCTTAGCCTATAAATAGCTGCATTATTGAAAGACTGTGGAGGTTCATTAGAGAAGTTGTGAAAGTCTCCTTCGAGCCAGGGCTGATATAGTACCACCCCAAATTACCAGAGTTTCAGCATGTGGGTAAGACTAAGCATGAAGCTGGGCTGTTGGCCATGCAGCAGCAATGATGCTCATCTCGAGCATCGCCCTGTCAGTCCGGCTGCAAACTCTCATGAAGCACAATGCACTTCTTGCTGGCTCTGGGCACTGGCACGAAAGCACAGCATGTGGGAACTCGTGGTTACACCAATCTTCTCCCAAACCAGAGGCAGGACATCTGCTGGGGGCCAGGGCCACAGGACATCCTGCCAATGCACCTCCCCACCAGTGTGGGTGCAGCCAGGGAGATTAGTCATCTTAAAATCACATGCAGGCATAAGTGCTTTGCTGACTCAATAGGAAGTCACTGCCTGAAATCAGAGGGACTTCTCACATGATTGAATTTACATGCTGGAAATGTCTTAATCTTGTGCACTGTGTTCACATAACTGGGGGGCAAAGAAAGAAAATCTGAATTTCAGTTGCTGTCTGTTTCCTTTAAAGGTACACAAAAAACAAATACAGCCACTTAACTTGAGCTTCTGGTTAGTTAAAAAAGAGTAGTTTGCTATTTGTTTCACAGCTATCTGAATTAGAGCCTCCCGGGTCTGTCTCTGCTTCCCAGGTAAACGAAGAGAATGTAGGACTAGGTCCCCAGTTCGTATGCAGACCTTCTCCTACAGCCTTTTGGGTACTCCTTTGGAAGAGATGCTAGACCAAGAGAGGTTTCCAGTATCATTCAAAAAAGAGGAAATATCCATAATTTTGTCTTTTTTTTATTTGATGAAGAAAAATGCTGTCAACCATCCAGGTATTCCAAGTTGTGTATATATTTTTCACATTTCTCTCTTTTCTCTAAATGCTCTAGTTAGTAATTTCAAACAATGAGAGAGTTACGACCTTGTTACAGAATCTGTGTTTGGGAGAGAAGTTATCAATATTTTCCTATCTAATGGACTTAGTAGTAACAAGGAGGAATTAATAACTAACAACCTGTAATATCTGGAAAATGCTATTCAGAAAGGAAAGATGATGGATACAATAAAATTGCTTCATCTTCACCCAAAATCTCACTGTTAATTCTGTGTACATTGTAGGATAACAAAGCTGACCCTTCAGCACTTGTGGAGGATCAGACTGGAATGCTTGAGAGCCCATTTTTAAGATTTGCTCCATATAAGGAATCACTTACAAAGCTATATATAATGTAGCCCGTCAGCGTTAGCTATGACATACCCAGTTTCTTTCCTCTTCTTTCTTTTTTTTTCTTTTTTATTATGTAAGGAACGATTATGCCATCAGGAATAGGGGCTGGGAGGTTTTTGTCAGCCCAGGTTTTTGTCAGAGAATGCCAATTTGTCGTAAGCAAAATGTTTTGCAGAAGCGTCTCTGTTTGAATGAACTTCCGATGAAACACAGGGCAGGTTTCCATCACAAGCCTGCCTGACTTCCTGCCAGCTTGCCTGGCAGCTCTCCAGGCTCCATGGCTCCAGGATGGCTCTGGACTGAACCTGTCATTCTTCCTGACTTCTTTTTCTTTTTTTTTTTTTTTTTTTTTAATTAGAGGGAAAAGGTCTTGACAGAAATACACCTTGGCTCTGCTTGACTTTTTCTGATTATCCTGAATTGGACATTTTGATAGTAAGGACCTTGCATAGCCCGGTCCCATGTTTTATTATATGGGAGACCCAGGGCAGCTTTCCTCCCTTCCTGAGAAGCTGCTCCAGTTAAACTGCCTTGGAAGTGAAATATTTTTCATATCACACTGAACTTCATTTCTGAACATTTTCAGGAGACTTTCCAGTGTCAATACTGTCTCTTCTATTTTCTAAAATGCCCGGTTGCCTTATGGTTTCTCCATGCTAGCAGTGCCCTTCAGCACTGTCTCCTTCACTCCCTCCAGGCCAGTTTCTGGGACAGAAGCTGACTGTCTTCTGGTCATTCTGGCTGCTGGAATTGTGGACATGAGGTGGTTTCTTGGGACCTTAGACACACAGACATATTCTAGAAAGCTGCCTCGGTGGCCAGCTGCTGGTGGTTTGGCTGCTGTTCCCTGGTTTATCTGCTTCCCTTGGAGCCAGGGATATTTCTCTGCACTTCAGTCTGAATCACCTGAGGGTGCCAGATGTGTCATTCCTTCTCTTTAATGTGGAGTGATCTGAGGACAGAGCCTTGTGCAGGCATGTGCTGGGATCCTGGGGGCTCAATGGGTGAAGCAAGCTGTGGAAAGCAGATAACTTCCACCTCAGGGCTTATGTCACAGGCAGTCACTTTTATCTGCCTTTGTACTTCAAATTCTTTACCTCTAACAACATCCTATACTTGGTTTTTAACTTCAGTCCATGAGCATTAGTATGTTAATTGTGTTTGTGTACCTGGGTTAACTTGGCTTTGAAAAGCATTTGGCTGAGAAGTAGCTGGCCAACATCAAGAAGATCTGGAGATCTAACCTCTGAAATTGGCTTGGTCTTGGTCAACAAAATCCAGCTGCAAGCATCATTTTAATATTCTCTTTAAGCATTAAAGTATCCCATTTTTTCCAGACCTCTTAGTTTTAATTTCTCAATCAGTGACCCATTACATGCAAAAGTGGATTGCTCAAGAGGCTGGCACAGCCAAGATCAGCCTTGTATTGCTGTCACAGCATGACCAGGAGCTATAGAAACAATTGGGAAAAAAAGTGATGTGCTCCAGTGTAATTTTCTAGGCAGTGTTGTAAGTCCTGCCAGATCCTGAAACTTCCAAGGAGAAGAGGCTTCAGGTTTTCAGGGTGTGAGAGGAAGAGACAATGCCAGCAGAGGCTGAATGCAAGCAGAGAGAGATAGGGAGAGGAAAAGTATGAACCCCATTCTGCTTAAATGCAGCCTCTGATCATTTGGTTGTACAGTCTTCACAAATGGACTGACAAGCTCTGCCTCCTTCTGCACTAATATTTGTCATGCCTATATTACCTGTCCTGTAGCCCATCAGTTCTTTGCTTCTCTCTTCTGCTCTCTGTTTTCACCCTCTCTTCTCTCCCATCCTTTTCCTCTGAAAAATTATTTTGCAACCAACAATTACTGCACTTGGCTGAAGTCTTGTTGGGCATATCAGGAAGTTTTCTGGATCACTCATGGGTGGAGTTTCCCAAAAGCATCAATTTGGTATTAATGCTGCATAAACAATGGGCCTGTCAAGCCCTGAATATCATGAGGCAACCTCAAAATGTTGTGCCTTCTTGCAGATTTCTCTTATGGTTGCCTCACATGACAGAGCCAGCATGGTCTTCACAGTCACACCGCAAAAAGTTACCATGGGCAGAACCTCAGCACATGCCAGGAGAAACCTTCCTCATGTTCACGTTTCTTTCCATTGGCCTGAAGCATCAGTACCAATCCTGTTTGGTAGAAGCCTGTCCAAGCAGCCATTAAGATGTTATGGTGGGTGACAGAGTTAGAAGTGTAGGCACATTTTCAAAGTTGCATGTGAATTATCAGGCTCACTTCTACCAGCTGTCATGGTATAACAAGCTGTATAATAATGACATTGTTTGCAACAGCTAGGGAATCCAGTTCGAATCAGGACATTGTCTGTAAGAGGATTTTAAGTAAATATTACAGTTCATACAGCACTAATATGGCTTGACATAGAGAATCACTTAACTCATTTGGGAGCTCTTACTCCTGGTTAGGAAAGCAGTGGACAAGAGCTTATATAATTAATTCAATCACAGACTTGGTGTGCCACAAATAGCCCTCCTTTCCTGCATTTCTTCTTGTAAGAGGCTGTTGGCACACATTTCCCAACATTTGAGTGAAATTTTCTATGCTAGGTATCCTTTTCAGGATGAAATTTTCTAGAAAATCTCTGCCTTTTTAAAGAATAAGATAATATGTGACCTCCCTCTTTAGACCTTGGCTGGAGCCTTTCTGGTATCAGAAAGCATAAAGACAACTGATGGGAAATAACCTGGTGCAGGAGACATTTCTTCTGAGGACAAAGGCAGACAGCTCACTGAAAGCTGGCATAGTGAATGAGCCAAGCCAGACCAAATGTGAATACAGTGGGACCAAGACTAGCTCAGCATGGAGATGAGACTGGGGTAAGGAAATAAAAGAATAGATCTGAGAAACACAAGAGTGGCTGGGGACTGGACGAGACACTGAGAAGTCTAGAGAAGGACTGAGGAAATCTAGGTGTTGGGAGAAGTCAAGCTTGGGCAAAAGGGAAGAAATGGCTCTGATCCATTAGATCCTGTTTCCTAGCACTTTGCAGAGCAGCCTCTTGCTCGACTAAACAACTGTTGAGCCACTTGCTTGGTATTTTCCCCAACTGCTCACTTTCCCTGTGGCATGAGCGAGCATGGCGGTTAACGCCCTGCTTGTGTTGTTGATTTCTTCACCTCTTCAAGAGGCGAAGATCAATGTGGTGAATCTAAAAGCATAAAGAAAATGCATACAGAGAAAACTATCTGGAACTGTATGTTTAAATCCTTTTACTAAGCCAACTTTTGAGAAAGGAATTTTAGCTTTGCATCTGTATCATCA
This sequence comes from Oxylabes madagascariensis, assembly GCA_013400675.1. Taxonomy (NCBI): domain Eukaryota; kingdom Metazoa; phylum Chordata; class Aves; order Passeriformes; family Timaliidae; genus Oxylabes; species Oxylabes madagascariensis. Next base: position 48,984 of record VYZR01073663.1, on the reverse strand, counting down.
GCCTGGCAGCTGTACTCTGTGTAGGAAGCAGTGGGATGGAGATCTGAAAAGGCAGGCAAGGAGGGGGATGTAAAACCCAGAACCTGGAGACTGCAAAGTTATAAGGAAGTGTTTTGAATTCTCATTCAGATCTGAGATACCCTACAATGGAGAAAGCAACAGAGTTTAAATCAAGAGACAATGAAAAGCAATGCTGTGCTTATAGGTCCAGTCAATAGATTTTATGTCAATGGGAAGATGAAGAGGAAGGACCTTGTGAAAAGTAGGAATGAGAAAAGCTGCAGATGAAGTTGCCTGTTCTCCTGCCTGAGAAAAGGATTCTGCTATCTGTCTAACAATGGTTTTATGAATCATAGACCATGCTTATTTGTTGCTCTTCCTATTTGAGTTTATAATGGCAAGTGCGTCCTTTTGCATTTTTCAAAATAATTTTGGTGCTTGCAGATTGATTTGCCACACTAACATTCTCTCCCCATCTCTATCCATTTAGCCTCTAATAAGTAGCTCATACTACCTCTCATGTATTCACGTCCCCACTGACTCCAAGGTATTTTCCAATCTTCTAAGCGTCCTGCAGCATTTTCCCCCTGTGCCCTTCTTCAGCAGTGGCACTGATAAGGGCTTAACCTTGGCTGCTGTGCCTGCTTTTCCATGCCTGTTGAAGGCAGAAGGTGCTGCCCACCTTCTCAATGCTTCTCCTGCTGTATTGCTCAAGCACAGGAGGCTCCATACCTGGGAAAAGTGCTGAGTTAAGCACAACATTATTAGGGAGCCTAAAAGGTTTGATTTCCTACAAAGCCCAGCATAGCCACTGAGAATGCTTAACCTCAAGCTGTGTCTGATGCTTCCCAATTTGCTCCCTTGGAGTTCCTGGCAATGCGTGCAATGCCTGGCTGTGTGGTGAGGGGAGACAGGGCTTGCTTTAATGCACATGGTGAGGGTTTGGAGCTGCAGCCTCAGGTAGCTGCAGGGGCAAAGAGAAAGGAAACCTGCTCAGGGAACTAGAAATTCCCACACTCTGTTGTCAGACATGCTTGTTCAATGGTGTGGAAAAGGGAAGCTGAGGAGAAGAGGAATGAATTTGAATGCATTTAGACTGGGATTACGGGCATATGGCGTGGTGTTGTTTGTTTTCCTCTTCCTGCTCTGCACTGGGGCTCTAATACCTTCACACATTTGCCTTTTTTTGCCATGTCAAAGGAGAAGACAGCAATGGCTTTTTTCTCCCCTCTTTTGGGGCCACACTAAAAGCTCACACTTTACACTGTACTTTGCCAAAGGAACAATCACGATTTTCAGAAAAAGTGTAGCCAGATCACAAAAACAGATTAGGCAGCTCTGACTTACTTTTATTAAACTTTTCAGCTGCTCCTTGGAGGACCTTTGCTATTTTCCAGCAGCAGAAAGGGATAGATTAAAGGGGGGAGAGGAGACATGATGGACACAGTACCACATGTACATAATTCACCAGCAGCTGGATAGTTAGGTTTTATTGTTATGATAGTATATTTAGTGTTTTGTAAAAAGCCACTTAGGGAGCTGTTTCCCTTGTTGTACAGCAGTTTGATAAATGTAAGATTCAGACATAAGCCTTTAATTGTGCCCAGCATCACTGCAAAAGCAATTTCAGCTCTCTCTCCTGTCTCATGCGGCATCTTGGGATGCTCTGCATTTGAATATGAACAAGCTATTGTTTAACATGGCTTTAAATCATTACAGAAATATTCTGTAGCATACACTGGGAAAGGCTGCTTCCATCTGTCCTGTTCATTTCTCACAGTTGCTTTGGGAACCAGGGCCAGCAATCACAGAAGTTTTGTTTAAATGTTAAGCACAGAGTACCATGATCTTCATACACTGTGAAAGCTAATAACGGGTGAAGGTGTTGCTCAGAAACATTTAAAGAGGAATGCAAAGCTTAAGGCTAAGCATCTTTCTCAACCTTCACATAAATCTTTCCACTCATTTTCCAAAACTGTGTATGGCACAGTATAGGATTTGCAAAGGACTTACAAGCCAATGCCCACTTCAAATAAAATGTCTCTAACAGTGTTGTAGGCAGTCAGTCTCCTCCTGGCACCCCTGACAAACACTCTGTAGTAGACTTTGGCTAGCTCAGTGCCATGGCATCACAGCCTGACTCAAACTCTAAGTCCGTAGCTCCTGGAAAAATGTCAAGCCTATTATTTTTCTTCTGAGAAATATGTATTTTTTATAATGGCTTAGATTTGCAGAGAAAGTATAACACACTGCCTAATGTTTTTCCATATATCCAATATTTGCTGCTATTGTCCCAGAGTTCCTGTTTTGAATAATGACAGACGGAAAAAACAAAACAAAACAAAAAACAAAAACAAAACAAACAAACAAAAAAACCCCAAAACAAAACAAAAAAGAAAAAAAAAAAAACAAACAAAAAAAAACTGTATTAAGTTTACATCAAAGGAAAACTGGGGAAGCAGAAACATGAATAACAAACACATGCATAATGTGATTCTGAGCAAAGAAACCTGTGCTGCCAGTGCAGCGATGGGCTGTGTGGGAACATATGTGTGTCATTACAATGTATTGCTAACACTTGTGGGGTCATCCAGACATGCTTGGGGCAGCTGACATCACTGTTTGAAGGTAAATTTGATAGAATATAGTTTCTAGGTACTGAAGCAATGTCTGCAATTTACATCTTTATAGAATGGTTACCACAATCATTTATGTGTTATCCTGTACACACTTCCCTATATAGGGTGTGCCAAGGGGAGATTGTACAGAATATGAAAATAAATTAAAAACCAGATGATAATGACATTCTGAAGTAGTTCATATATATCTTTAAAATGAATGGAAAAAAATTCATTAAATTGTAGTGAATTTCACCCACTAAGAGCTCCAAAGCAGTTCAGCAGTTTTTCTTGTCATCAGCTTGCAATGTTCCCAGATTTTCCAATGAAATGCAGAGCATGGCCAAGGGAACACAGCTTCGCATGGGAGTGAGGGTGCGTTTGTCTAGAGCAAATGGAAGGTTCTTGGTTCAAAGCCCTTCCACAGGATCTGAGGACATGCTAGTCTTAAAGGTACCTCAGATTGTTGTGGAAGTGATTTAGTACTTTATACTTGTTACACAAAAATAGATATGCTTGACATTTTTCAGTAATACCCCTGTATTGGGTTGGTTGCACCAGATATTTGGAAACTTGAACAAACAGTGTCTCTTACTCTGAACATACTTTTGTTTTCCTTTACAAGCAGCTCTGGCCCCTGTTCTGCTGTCCTTCATATCACCCTCAAACCAAGGCAGCACTGCGCTGACTGGTTGGCCTTTATCTTGGGATTGTCCAAATGTTCAGCACCCGTAACATTGCAGCAGATTTTCAGCAGCGGGCAGCCATCAGTCAGCGTAATTACAGTTTAGGCCGAACTCTCAGAAGAGCTTGGCATACTACCCCAGATCACGTCCCAGACAGGGATACATAATGCTTTCCTGCAGAAATCACAGCTCTGCTTTTGGGAGCCACCTAATTCCATGCTCCAAGAGCTGGAGTGTGCGGTCAGGATGAAGGTGGCAGCTAAGTGCCTGTCACACATGGTGATGCTGGTTTGTGATACTTGTGGTGCAAGAGAAGGACAAAAAATGGGAACCCAGCTATTAGAAAGTGATAGTTACGAACACTCATTTTCTGTTACTAAAATCAGCTGTCTGGCTCACTGCATGCAGGGATTGAGGTGAAAATAGCCACTTAAGTTTTGGCACACTGTAACTAAACATACTAGAGCATACTGGTCTTTAAACCTTGGGCCCTAAATTGCTTTTAATGGATCTCCAAATAGTACCTAAGGAAATCCAGATTTATATTCATTATGTTGGTATCTTAAATTTCCATCTATATTATCACTGAAAGATGCTTAGAGCTGCAAAAATTCAAAACAGTTGAAAAAAATTCACTGGAACAGAATTATAATCTGAAAATAGTAGTTTTTAAGACAGTAACCACTAAAGTCAGTTGTAGGTTTCTTGAATTTCTGCCTCCCCAAAGGCAGACCCAAGGGTAAAATAAGCTAGATGAAATCAGTGAATGTAGTGTCAGGGTTATCCAAGGGCTTGTTGGCCTTTCTAATTGACCCTCAAAAACTATTCTACCTATTTTGGGATCAGACTAAATGAAGGCAGTTCACCAACTTTTACATTAATCTAAACACATGATAAAAGACAGACAACGAGGGGGAAAAAAAGCCCAAAGAAAAAGTCCCCAAGCCAAAACCAAACAGGTAACCAAAGACCCCTGCCAGTCCCTTGAGGTGGGCAAGGTCACTCCCTGGCAGAGCTCCCATGAGTTGCAGGCAAAGCTGCCCCAGCCCGGTTGTGAGGCAGGAAGGCGATGCAGAGTGAGGCTTGGCTTGAGGGCAGGCCCTTCTGCCCCTGCTGTATTTCAGTGCACTGCCAGGATGGCCCAGCTGCCATCCCCCAGTACTACAGTGAGTAAAGTGCTCACAGTGTGCCTGCCTGAGCACTTGCACAAGGTCCCACCACATGCGCAGAGAGCTGCTGAAGCTTTGCTCTGCCAAGGTCAGTGGGAATTTGTTCACTGAGTGTTGCAGGCAGGATTTCCCCCCACGGACACACACCTCCTCCCGGATGCATGTGCATGTGAGTGTTTGTGTATATACATACACTTTACAGTACAAAGTACTTACAGGAGGGCATCTTCTCTCTTTAAATATTTTTCTTCAACTTCATATTGCATGAAGTAAGGTCCTCACTGTCACGGTTTCTCACAGCTTAATAGGGTTAAAGAGCCCTTCTTGCTCCCAACTGCTGCAATAACAATCAGGGTGGGAGGAAGGGGAAATGAGCATGCAGCACATGCTGTACCTTCCAGCCACCAGCTATTGTTAAAAGCACGTTGCTCCAGACAGAGTGGCAGCAAGGCATGGGGTGGGAAGCAGGTGTAACCTGCCAGGAACACCAGTCTAGCAAAAGTTGATTTTTAAATTAGATGAGTACTCCTACTTCTCTGGTGCCTCTTGTCACCACACTGAAAAAGGGTTTGCATTCCTGTTGCTCAACACATGAAAGCTTAACAAACACCTCTGTGGCAAACCAAGAGCTCATTCTCTCATGCTGCCACTTCGGTCATTCACCTGCAAAGTCAATAATAATTTTTTTTGCGACTCCCTATCATAATACACCATTTCACGTGCAACAGTTTGCTCTCAGGAAGCTTGTTCCCAGGCACTTTGCCATAGTTGGGTTCTTTACAGAATAGTCTTCAATCTCTCCTCCGTGCTTGCCCTGCTTGTCCAGCTTAGTATTTTTCCACTCTCTTCAGAAACTCCCACCAGCAAAGGCTGCCCAGGCTGTGGTAGCCCCAGTGCAGTACTTTGCTCAAGCTAAATCTGCACAGGTGTGTAGCCTGGCACTATTGACAAGGTTTGAACTGCTGCTAGTTGGCCCAAGCCCAATTCAGGTCCCTCACTCCCTAAAGTCAAATGCAATGTGTTGGAGAGCTAGTCACCCCTTACTGAACCCCAGTGCTATTCGAAGACACTCTTTAGGATGTTTTATAAACATCGATGTGTAGGTCCTTGCCACAGTTCATGAAGCCAGCAGCCCACACGTTCAAACCCCTTCTTTGCTTCAGTGTGGGAGCTACTGTTCTGCAGTGCAATGCTAAAGCGTATTTGTGATCACATTTAGGTCATTCTGCTCCTGATCTCCATTAATACCTTGATTTCAGATACCTTCCTATGTCTGCTAAGCACTCACACACCGTGCAATGCAATACAAATTAACATGTTCAGCTCAGGTGCCACACCATAAAAAAAGTATGATGAAAGAACATCTCAGCTATGCCTGCTTCTACCCATCAGGACAGTCTCTCTGCTTCTTTTCCTCCACCAAGGCCTGGAAATGAAGTACTGGCATCATATACACCCTGTTCTTGAAATGCCTTCCATGACTGACTGTTCTATGTCCAGGATTATCCTTCTGCAGCAGGACACAGCGGCTTGATAAGGGAGTCAGTTGACCATAAAAAGGCCTGGCATTTTTTGTCCCTTACTAAGCATTTTCTTCACTTGTCCTTATATTTCTTTTTGCCTCATAGTTATTGGTCCTCTTTTACCAGAGAATAATTTTCTGGGAAAGAGAAACCACCCCAATTTCCTATCCCTTATGCAGCAGCTCTCAACTTCAGTTGAACATTGCTTGGTTGTCTTCAGGAGCTAGCCCAATACCCTGCCAAAATGCTGCAGCAACTAATCCCTGATTGTCTTCCTCTCCTTCTCCAGCAGCTTTTGCATCACTCACAGATGATACTGCCCTGTTCCTGGTAGCTTGGCTTACTTGACTGTGCTGAAATGATGCTGAAAAACAATGGAAAAACCCCTCAGAAATGGTCTTTCCCCCAAGGAAAATTCTCCTCTTTAAACAGTCCACTTGCATTTAGGAGGAAAACCACAATTTTTATCTCATTAATTTATGATTCCCCAGACATCTGCACTTCTGAGGTCTGTACCTAATTTATGTTTGTTCCTAACACATATGATTTAACCTGGAGCTATGATGTACAGACTCAGACTATGAGAAAAGGACTAGAGAATCAGTAATCAGTTCAGCTTTATTTCACTCAGCGGTGACTCTGGATGACTTACCAGCAACTTTGCACTGAAGAAAATACAACTGTCCTGTGCTGCAGTGGAGTGCATCCATCTGCACCCTGAGAGCTGTTGTTGCCTCCTCATCTAGCGCTTCCCACTTGTGGCAGCATCACTTCATCTAGTCCACAGTAACTTGCTGTTTGCAGTGCCAACACACCTTGAAAATGTTCTGCATTTCATACCAGGAAAGGCCATAAGATGCACTTTCTATGTCAAATGCCTCAGAAACTGCTCCTGTGCTACCATAAAATCTTATCCAAGATACATGGGAATGAAGTTCTATGCCATTTGTAATATTTGCTGCATTGTTTTTAAGTACTGGTATAATATACCCTAATAAATAATTTTATATTTTGCTTTGCACCTTTGCTTCTGTCTGATTAAGAAATGAAGATGGGAAGGGTAAGGATCCATCCCCACGTGGGACTGGGCTGCCACAGCACAGGCCACAGCATGTAAACACAGTGATGCAAAGTCCAATCTCCCCTGTACCCTAAGTGCCCCTGTAAGAATAATGAATTTGTCTAATTCTTACAGGAGTATAATGACAGCTGCTCTCAAATCTGTTTCCACCCGAGTGTCCAGGCTGCTGAACTGTCCGTGAGACAAATAGTGCCATTGGGATGATGGCTTAAAGCAGCCAGGATTCCTGGCTTGTAGGAAGCACAACACAGCCATGCCTGTACTGCTGCCAGAGGTGAGGCAAGAAGTAGGATGGCTGTGGCCCCATGGGCCTAAGCCCAAACCCATCAGCTCACACAGAGCTGGCTAGGACATGAGAGTACCACCTCCCAAGACAGAAAATAGAGACTCAGGCTGTCTCCAGTGTGGCTCCATTGGAGCATGAACCATATACCCAGGCCATCTCTTCTTCAAGCCTCTGGAAGTGCCAGCTCACTAGGTTGTGCTACTGACCCACTTCCCAAAGGATTTATCAGCTGAAGCAGAGAACCTGCCTGGGGACCACTGGCTCACTGCCACCACAGCCACCTCATTTCTTCAGAAACCAGAGTACTGGGAAGGAAGGATAGTGATACCTAAGCCCTCTGTGGGAATTGGGTATAACATGTATTACTCCCATTACCAGGAGTAGCAAAGGAAATCCTTCAGCAAAGGAAATCCACATGCCATTTTATAATATGAGGAAAACAGACAGCATAGTAAGCCTTGCACTGACTCCTCCATCACCACGCCTCGTGACTCAGGTGCAGCTGATCACAGAATCATTAAGGAAAAGGCCTCTAAGATCATCGAGTCCCACCATTAACCCAGAGCCTCTATTCACCACGAAACCATAGCATAGATGATACATGCCACTGGAGAGATGCTTACCTGCAGCTCCCATCTGCACAGTATTTTTTTTTAACTCTGTCGTGGTTTGAGCAGGAAGTGAGTTTTCAGGAAGTTACAGAGTACGTCCACGTGAACTTCCAGGGGTTAAATATCGGAAACTCCCAGAGAACTTCCCTTTTCTGCCCGGGCAGCTGAACAGGTAACAGGGCCGGTCCCGCTCCGCCGTGTGGCCCCCGGGCCTGGCGGCCCAGCCGGGCCTGCCACCGCTGCTGGGGGGGCCAGCCTGGGACCGGTCGTGCCCTCTCTCCCTCCCCACATCGATTACCGGCAAAGCAGAAAGACAGGCTGCAGCTTAACATCCAGCGAACTTTT
>VYZR01073663.1:30573-40619 GCA_013400675.1 Oxylabes madagascariensis | reverse complement strand
GCTGAGGGGCCCATGGGTAGTCGTGGGAAAGGCTGCTGATGGGTGGGATGGCACAATCTGCAAGATTCCAGGCGGTTGCAGATTTGTGACATTGGGAGCCACCAGACCCTTTTTTTTTGGTGGCAAATGTCTCCATGGGACACTGGAGAGACTGCGCTCCCAAAGTGATGAAAGATTATGTTTAAATGGTGAAACTGACTGAAAATCATAGTTTGTCTCTCTATGTTGGCTGTAAGAAAGCGAACAGTTGGTGGAAGAAGAAGGTTTTGAAGTTTCAATTTTTTTTTTCTTTTTCCTTTTTTTTTTTTTTCATTCTTTTAGTGTGTGTGTCAATAAAACTTATCTGTTCAAACTTAAGTTGGGCCTGTTTTGCCTTTTCTCTCCTAATTCCATCTCACAGCAGTAAAAACACTCAATTTGGCAAACGGGATTTGGCGAACGTGAAACCACAACAAACTCCTTGTGCTAAATAGCATCCTTCAGTGTTGAATTTGCTAGAAGCATTTGTATTCTTGTCATGTTCTGTTCCCAGAAGTCCAGGAGGACTTCAGTGGGAGCAGTAATACTGTTTCTGTCTCTGTAGACTCTTTCCTCACTGAATATTTTCAGCATCTAGATGGCCAAAAAAATCAAATTGGACGTTTGTAAATTGAAATATCTAAAATAATAAAAGGAAATTATCAGTTAACATCTTAATTAGAAGCAGTTTTTATAAAGACTAAAAAAACATATATTATACAAATCCATTTATGACAAGACTTCTAATTTTTAGGAAAATTTGACACTGCTGTATCTTGTTAGATTAAAAGGAAAATAAAATTCAACATGTTGAAAATCCCCTTAAAGTGGAAATTCACAGTTTTAATCTACTCTGAAGATCACACAAACAACATTTCATATTTTCATGGCAGCAGATCCGAGCAGCACCATTCCTTTCTTCCATATGGCAAGGATGATGCAAAACAGTATCTGGAGCAAGAAGAAAAAATACAAAGAAAAAGAACTTCATTGAAATGATCTTTTTAGAGCATCATCCCACACAGCTCAGAACCTCTCAACACAAGTCTGGCATAAACTGTGCTCTGGCTGACCCTTGCTCTGAGCAGGGGACTTGGACTGGATGGTCTCCAGAGGTCCCTGCCTATTGCTCAAACAGCCCCTTTTCTCCAAAACTTAATCACAGACTGCCTCCCTATTGGTCTCTTCCCCACTGTGTTCTCCCCAGAAGTTACCTTCCTACAGACAGCTCAGGTGACCGTAGGAGTCACCACTGTCCCCTGCCATGGAGGTTGCATTGGGCTGCTCCTCTCCGTGACCAGCATGACCTTCCTGCTGCCTGGTCGGTTCTTGCAATGCCATTGTCCCACTGGGGAGACAGTTGTATTGCAACAAGGCTGTGTTTTCACTACCCAAAGTAGTGAGCTTTCTTTACAGAAAAATGCCTAGTTTTAATGGCTTTTTTTGTCAGTGAAGAAAGTCTGTGCTTTAAAGCATTTGTGGGACACAGGCCTGGCAGCCACTGAGGGAGTAACACTGGGCCAAGCCAGAAACCCTGCTGGGCAGCACCGAAATAACCAATGACTTCATAGCCCATTAGAGTGAATAGCCTAAAAATTATCCTGCAAAAATGGCATCAGTCTTCTATGACTCCCTTCCAAGAGGCTGAGATGAACCACTCATTCACAAGAGTTAAAATGTTCCCAGATGCAAAAACCAGAAAACAAAAAAGCTCATAACATCCACTTATCAAATAAAAAGTGACAAAGAGAAGTCAGTGGGTCTTACTTAGGACAGATCTATGGAAAAAAAAAATCAGAAAGCAAAATAGCTGCCCTGAACTCACCATTTTTTGACAGAAATGAGAGATCTTTTGCCATGTTAGATCTTCAGTGATGCTGATTCTGCTGTGCTCTTTTGGCAATTTGTGAGTTGAATTTGGAACCTGGGACATCATACTAAATTTGGATTCATTTTAGGACAGAGTTTAATTATCTCTTGCTTGTGGAGAAGGAATTAGCTCTTTCCCCCCCCACAATGATGTAGTTCAGTATCTTGCACACTTATTTTACAATCATTTGTAAATCAAACTGTCACCATGTTGGCATGTCTACTTAGAATTATTTTTTCTTAGGCCAATACAAATGATATCATGTCTTTGCTTGTCTGAGGAGGACAAGAACATCTTGTAAGAATAAAATTCTCAAAATCCTTACACAGACATGCTTATCTACACCCTGCAAGTAGGTTTTTGTATTATGTATTCATTGTGAATTTGGAAGTTAGAGAGACAAACGGAAGCATGCTGCTATAGCTGTGTTCCTGTGAGCATGCATATGAGTATCAAACAATGAGATAGTCAGTGGACTAAGTAGCTGGTATTTCTATTCATTTTGAGGCGATAAAATTTTGTTTGTCTTTAATTTCATTTCTTGGAAATTGGAAATGTCTCTGATCATAGCTCCTACTACATAACTCAGTCTCAAGTAGTGCAGTGCTGGAGGGTGCAGGTTACAGGTAAGTGTTTGATCTCTGAGCAGCCACATACATTAAGAGTAGCAAACCACCTTTCATTTATACTAAAGCAAAGAAAAAACCCAAGTCCATTACGTAATAAAAAAGTGAGTGGATAAAAAACCCTGCCCAAGGTACCGGGCTGCTGGAGAAAGCCGATGCAAAACCAAATGCTGCAGGTGAACTAACTGCAAATTGAAACCAATTGCAAATTGAAACCAATCAACTGCAGAGCAGGAGGTGCTTGGTATCAGCCGCAGGGATGAAGAGCTGTGCAGGGATAGCTGTCACCCCTGTGACTGGCTGCAGAGTGGCCCCCAGGCCGAGATGCCCAGCTACAGGGCAGCCCCTGCCCTGGGCACTTCCAGCACCTGTTCCCCTCCCAGGCGAAGAAAAGCTGTTCTTTTTCTGCCTTAAAGCAATACCGAGAAAAGGTTGGAGACTAATGTATTTTCCATTATCAGAAAAGCTCACAAACAACTGTTGCTTCCCTGCTCCCTGCCACTCACAAAGGCTGGAGCCTGTCTGCAAGGCAGCCTTGTACAGAGATACACGGAGGCACTCCCAGGCCAGGGCTGGTAAACACCTGCAGGGAGACAAAGGAGCACCAGAGGACCTGATATTCATCGCTGGGGATTTAGGGCTGCATCCAGGGGAGGTGATCCAAAAGTCTCTCTGTAGCTGCCATCAGCGCCTGTAAGGTCACAGGCATTTGTCTGAACTGCTGTATTTTCCACAGGACCCAATGAAAGAGAAAAGCCGTGCTCTTTCAGCGACGGTAGGAGCATGGCTGTTGTGACTGAGCTGTCCGTGTCAACTCTCAGTGCTCAGAGAGGAGCGGCTTCCATCCTAACAGCCCCAATGTGAAGCCAAACCATGGGCACCAGCCCAAACCACTCGCCTGCATTTTGGTAGATACTGGGGCCTACATGTGAGAGGATGAATCTTTTACTGACAGTGCATTTTATGTCCTGCTGAATCCCCCTTTGGCCTCTAAGGTGTTATTTCAGTTCTGAAGAAATGTTTGACTTTGGAGCAGCAGAAACTTGTTGCAAAGAATTTTGGCATTCATTGTGGCCATCCAGTACTTACTGGGGCTTATAAAAAAGAAGAGAGGGTGAGTTTTTATATGGATAGACAGTGATAGGACCAGGAGAAACAGCTTTAAACTAAAAGAGGAGAGATTTAAATTAAATATGAAGAAGAAATTCTTTACTCAATGGGGGATGATGCACTGGAACAGCTTGCCCAGAGAAATTGTGGATGCCCCATCCCTGCAAGTTGGCCAAGTTGGATGGTGCCCTGGGCAACCGAATCTAGTGGGTGGCATCTCTGCCCATGGCAGGGATATTGGCACTAGATTATATTTAAGGTCAATTCCAACTCAAACCATCGTATGATTCTGGTATACCTGGGCCTATGCTGCATACCTATCCCATCCTCTTTATAGGTGTCTCACCAACAGTATGTCGGATCCTATGGAAAACCGGCTTAGTACTTGAGTCTGAAAATTCTGCCAAAAAGCAAAAGAGGTAATGTGATCAAGCCCAGATATCAATTTACTATTTCTCAAAGTAGCATTTGATTTTAAAAATCACCATCCAAAACATAGCAATAATAGAAGTTTTGTTTTATGCATTATGCTACGCTGCCTTTGATTTCAAGATTTTATTTTCTTAGGCATGAAGACTAGAAGGACTGGATTCAGATTCATGAAAAGTGAGACTGTCATGAAACTGCAAAACTTGAGGAGGTAGGACTTGGCAGAAAACGACATATGTCATGAGATTCACACTAAAATTAGAAAAGTGAATTGTACTGCAGTATAAATGCACAGGTGTGCAGAACTGCAGTCACTTCATTGTCTGGAAATACAGTTATGCAGTAGAACTGTCTCTTAAGCCTGTATTTCAAGCAAGTCAGAACAAACACTTCTTTACAGCCACAGAATCCAGCCAACAAAACCCGTAGGGCATGTGCTACCCTTCCACACCCTCTGTAGTACCAGAACAAAGGCACACAGGGACTAGTGAGCAGCTGCCACTCAAAGCTGCATCGAGGCTTTTACAGGGAATTTGTCCCAAGAAATAGTAAGAAGTCTTTCCCTTTAGTTTCCATATCAGGTTTTCAGATCAGCACTCTTCCCAGCCTCCCCTCCTCTGGGCTGCTCGCAGTGTGGAGTGCTCTTTTCCTGTTTACCTTCACATCCCTTTTTATTACTAGGCAGGATTTTTTTTTTTTTTTTAAAGCACACTCAGGCGCCTGCTTGTTTTTTCTAAAGCTCTACAGGGATTTGTTGGCGTCTTTTGCAGCAAGTCATCCTGTTTTCAGACAAGGTTCCTGTCTTGTTAAAAACAATAGTTTCTGGATGTCTCTGTAGGTCTCCTGCTTTTAATCATCCTGCGTCCCTGAGCCATGCAATCCACACTCAAAATATTTAATATTTGTTTGTAGCTAAAAACAAAAAGGAAAATAAAGGAAAAGCCCATTGAACATTTCCTTCTGCAAGACAGGAGACCCCTGAGCACTGCAGTAGCACAGGTCAGCTGCACATAGGCTGTGGCACAAGGAAAAAGGCTGTGACTATCAGACAAAACAGTGACAGCAGCAACTTTACCATCACTCAAAATGCCTTGCTGCTCAGGAGCAAGTTGCCTGCAGGTGCCTGATTCACACAGGTAAGTGCCAGCCAACAGGGCTCTGACAGCCACGCTCAGCCCTGGAGCAGACCTGCAGGGAACAGCAGAGGATGTGCTGGGCCATAGAGTAACACTGTCTTGTGCAACAGCAATAATTTTGAGACTGATCAAAGCTATGCATGACTTTGAAACCATTGATAGATAGCAATAGAGCCAGTATAACGCTGTATTATTTATTGGGCTTTAATTTTATGTTTGGAGAAAACCTCAAGCAACCATCTGTCATATTTCATCTATCGTAGTTCTGTACATGCCCCCTACTACTGTACTAAGGACAACTATTCAAAGAGTACATCCATGCTGACAACACCTCTTGTAGTGGGGGACCACTGTTGTTTCACGTATATTTAGGCTGGGACAGGTATTTTGCATGGCTTCGTGTGAGGTGGGACATTACTGTTCATGCTTCCCTTTACAGCCAGCAGTAGAAGGTATTCTCTGTTAGGGGACATTAGCACCCCTAAGTTAGAATCCCCTGCTGAGGGATTCCTCTCTGGAGTTTCTCCTCCTAGTGAAGGAGGACAGTGTCCTGCCTTTAAAAGTTAGAGTATGTGAACAAACCCTCGGTAATTGGTGATATAAGATATCAAATTGTTTAACAAGTGTATTTAGTACCACGCAGACAGAAGTATTTGGGGGAAGTTGGTTCACAGGAGGTGTTGTGTGTCACCTTAAGCTGGGACAAAAAGTCAAGTCTCTTTCATGTACCCCCAAGGAGGGGCTGGATCTGTCTGCCAGTGCTGCAAGGATTCACAGGAGCACAGGACTGAACCTCTGAGCTCCTGAGGGAGCGCTTTCCGACCTCTTACCTATTGGAAAATGCTGTCATTACTACGGTAAAGGGCAAGAAAATAAAGAAAAAACCCCAAGACAAATAACTTACTCTCTTTACTGCTCCAGGTTTGCACTATACAAAGCTGCATCTTAAAGGATCTTGGGTCACCTCCTTGGAGCTGAGGAACAGCTCACCTTCAAGTGCACCTCCAGGGTTTTGTGTACTGTTATGTTCAAGGAGGTGATGAAATGTGTTTCAAAATACGTATGTTTAAAGAGGCCACAGCCTGTACCTCCATTAAGAGAAAGGGTTTATTGTGTGCTTCCTGATGCTGAACACTCATGCAAAATGATCATCAATCAAAGTTTCAGGCTTTGGTAAATTTACCCTTGACAGTTCTTATAGGAAGATGTTACACAATCCCTAACCAAAATGCTTTGATCTCCTAAGTCAAAGTCAATATGTCCAGCTGGATAAATAGCATTAAGCCCAGCACTGCTTCCTGTGTAAGTGATAAAAAATTGATAAAATCCTGACTTTCAGAAGCACAGGTGCTTTAAATCAAGGGAGCACAGTTCACCAAAGCTATTAATACTACCCCTGGAAGTCTCCACTGGAAGCAAAAAGCTTTGAAATTTTCATGCTCCTTAGTTCAGAAATGGAGTTTAAATTAGGTGGTTTTTAGGCAGCCACAGCCACTGAGCCGTACTCTGTGCCAGTATCAGTCAGGACCGTGTCATTTGCTTAACTGGACCAGAGTTCCTGAGCTGATATTCATACTCCTGCATTGCCAGCCTCCCTGCAGGGCAGCTGGATTAGCTTTCAAGGATGTACTCACAGAAACAATTTTACAGACTTGTCCCTATTCCCTGTATTAACCAGTCCTCTCTTCAGACACACTAAATGTGTTACCTCTCCCTTTCAGGGTCCTACCATTTTTCAGACCCCCCTTAGTCTCCTTGAACACTTAACTGACCACAGTGAGAACATTTCCTCCTTCTTCTTCCCCTTGTATCGTCATGGGCCTACAACTGCTCTTTCTGGGAAAAAGCAGGGCTGATAATGATGGGGTTCAGGCAGGTTTCCTTCCCTCCAGCTTATTTGCTTCCCAACATTGATAATCTATTACAGATTCTGTCTTACTGCCCATTCCCCGTGCTCCCTCAATAACAATGACATTCTTCAAAGTTTGAGATAAATATCCTGTTACAAAACAGATGATCAGGCTGAATATTACTTTCATCCTCTAAGTGACTACTTGTGGGGGAGTGCAGATAGTTTGTTTAGCCATATGGATGGTTTTCCATCATTCACAAATGTCACTGACAGTGGGGCAAAATTTCTTTTTTTACATGGTCTTTGAGTTGCTTGAGCTGAAGTTGATTTTTGGAAGGTAAAATTCATCCTGGCCCAAGGGCCACTTCATGGCAAATATAGCCTGTGTGTTCTTATGAAAGTCCTGAAAACATATGCAAAATTTCAGAAAAACCTGCACCTTATGCTAAGAAAACCCTTGGAGGAAATCTTTGACATACCAATCTTACAAAATTAATTTTGAATTAATTAAATGGTATATCCATCTTCTGAAACACCTGACACACCCATTTTCTCTCTTCCAAGTGTACAGTAACTGTAGGCTTCTAGAAGTGCTGTGTCTTCTGAAAAAAAACACCAAATCCAACAACAATAAAACAATAAATTGCTTCCTAGAAACTCTTCTCTGGACCTGAGGGGAGGAAAGGAATCAGGAAAAAAAGTCCCCTCTGCCACTTCTCAAGAAGCATTTCTTACTTCCTCCAAATGAGCATGCCCACAAAGAGGCATGGGGTGCCCTCTCACCCAGCAGCAAAAACAAAACCAGACACCTTGAGTTTCAACAAATAGCCTGGCTGGGCAAATTACAGAGCTAAAGAAAACAGTCTCTATCTAAAAATATATCAGCTAAGGCACTTTCTCCCCAAGCCGGTAAGAAGAGCTCAGATCTGATGGACAACCTGTTCTCAGAGAGAACAGAGCCAGCACTTTTCACGAGGAGCAGTTCTCTCAGGTTTGGCAGCCACAAGGTCTGTCTAGACCTTGCTCCTTCCTCCATGTCCTCAGCTACAATTCATAACTGCTCATCCAAGTGAGCAGAAACTCTCTTGACTGCTCCCAAAGCTGTTCCTGCTCTAAGGGTTGGCCTTAGGCAAAAACAATCTCAGCAAATNAGAGCAAAAAGACAATGAACACTCACCATAGGTCCTATTCCAGGCACTGCTTTTGCCTTGCTATGTCAGCTAAACCTAGCCTGAAAAACTACAGTAACACAACTGATGATCTTACTCAGATGAGATAAATAGCTTCAAAGTGATTGAATCATAGGTATGTCCTCAGTAGAGAGGGATGATTAACAGGTAGTAATCAGTATTTTCCCATAACAATGTATCTCTTAGCTTTACCAACTAATAACACAGTATCTGTACATTTACCNCCCTGCTCGCAAGCACAGGTAGCCCTCCCATCACTGTGCCTCACAACAGGCCATGTAGGACACACATCAGATGCCCGGGAATAGCTTGCAGGCAAACTTTTCAATTCATAGTGAATGGTGGCAGTCTCACATTTTTGAAGACCTGACTATGAAAGTCAGATGGGAATTTGGGAGGCAAGGAGACAAGGCTCATGGGGCTGGGCTGTACAAATCCACAGGCAGCTGTNTCCCTGTGGTACATTTCTGAGTTGCCCTGCAGCTGAGTGATGTTGGTAGGTGACCTCTCCCTACCTGTTTCTAACAGTTTTTGTCCACCTATCATAGCAGAAGCATCACGTGTTGTTGATGAATTTAAAGGAGTGGGAGCAGTGGTCTTTAAATAATTAGTCTTTTTCTGAATCTAAAAGAGATTAATTTTATCACTGAGTGCAGAGAGCTCTTTGAATGTGAGAACTCATGCTTATTTGCCTCCAGTTTTCTCTGAGTAACTACATGAATCAACTGCGGTGGCACTTGAAGGCACTGAGCTAAAGTGAAGAGCACTCTCATCTCGAGCTCTCAGTGCAGAGGACTTGGTTCCTCTTTGCATAAATCCTGGGGAAGAAATATGAGGCACTGAGAGTTCCTTTGTTTTTGCTCATTGGATTTAAGCAATTCCTCCTGCACACATTAGAACAATGAATCCCTTCAGTCTACCAGACTACAAGCAATATAAGGCAATCAGTTCATGCTGCAGACCTCTAGAATTTTCTAAGTTTTGGGGAAGCAAATGGGATGATTGCATCAACTTCAGATTCAAACTTTGATTCTGCTATTTTCAGGAGAAATAATAAACAACACACCCCCCCAAACACACACGATCCCCTGTATCCCATTATTACCCTTACATAATGTACACATCATTAAGACAAAATGTCTAGGCTGAAGTTGTGCTCACTAATTAGAAAAATTCCTGGCCAAAACTGTATTGGTCTGAGCCCAAAGAACCCAGGTTCTTTGGAGATTCCTCACCACATGCTGTCACTGGTGAAATCCTTACCTTACGTTCTTCTAGCCTCTGCTAACACAGCCAATACACTGACTGTGGACAAGCACCAACACAGCTGGTAGGTTGCTCTCACTCTGAACCTACACAGCATGTAACAGAGCCCCTCTCTCTGACTGACTTCAGGAAGTACACTTTTTTAGATAAAAACATCCTGTAGCTATTAGTTGGCTCTCCAAAATCTACTGACAAATACTGTTTGGTTAAACGTTCAGGCATGTCAGCGGGATGCTCAGCACTATTCAGACCTGTGGTCTGGCTCATTAATTGTTCCATGGAGAAGAAGTGACAGTATATCAAGGTTATGATAATTTGAAATACTTCATATTTATCCNATCCTTCTGGCTTGTTTTTCCTTTCTCACCTGTACTGTCTGTGGTCCGAAGTTCATCTTCCCCTTCTTTCTAAAGGCAATTTGCTGAACCCAGCTTAATGGATGATCAGAGCAACTGATCAATTCCAAACCCTGAAAAGAAAAAGTTCTTCGTTAATTTCTCTGCCATTTTGGCCTCATTTACCTTCTAAAGTAATAGGCAATATATTTTT
>VYZR01073655.1:27426-40060 GCA_013400675.1 Oxylabes madagascariensis | reverse complement strand
GCATAGAGGAAACTGTCTCACAGAGAGGGGACAGTTTACAGGGAAAGGACTAATTTTGATGTAGATCCTAGCATACCAAGTGGAGAGTGTTTTCCATCCTTTTTTAAAAGTTTGAGTGGCATGTACTTTGGAAAGGAAAAAAGCCTGTGTTCTCCAGCTCTACTGTGCACTTGCTCAACAATTGTGAAGTCATGTCCTAGACCAGAGGCAAAGAGACAGCTGTGGGATTACACAACACCCAATTTGGAAAATTCTGATTCCAGACAGGATCTAAGAACCATTCTATGGGATTGAGGAAGTACTCCAGCATGATCCCATTGCAAATAGCAGTTGCAGAGTTCTTGGATGAATGAAAGGAGCAAGGTGACACTACATCTGTATAAACTATTAGCTAGGCAGCTATTATAATATAGTGCTGCTTTTAAAAGGATGTTGGAAAGCCTGAAAGATTCAGCAGTAGCAAGGATGATTCATGGTATGGAAAAACCTGACTTGTAAAGAGCAGGAACAGTTCATTCCATTAAGTTTAGTGAATGTAAGGTTAAAGGTGGCTTAGACTTTGGCTATAATTACCAATGCCAGGACAGTTTATCTGGTATTTCAGCACTTTCTAGTTTAGTTGTCATCATACAAAACCACTGCATTACAAGACTGATCTCCTTGCTGAAGAGGTGCAGAGAATCCTGATGAGACTCAGTGTTGTGGGAAAGGCTTGAGTGTATTTGTCAGAAAATTTGTTGACACCTTGGGTAACGGGTGACTTAATACTGCTGAGTTTGGAAGCTTCACAGCTGTTTTTTTAAGGAATCCAGCACTAATATTCCTCAAGGTCTATGCGCTAAAAAATGAGAAAGACATCTGCAATTGCATTCCGCATCAGTTCTGAAGGTGCCAAATTTGGTGAATAGCCCTTTCCAGGAGGGAGCTGTTGTCACACAGTGTGATGTGAACGAATGCAGAGTAGACTAAAGGTACTTTTACTGACTTTGAAGAAGCAGTCTGAAAGGTAAGTTTTTAGTTCTAGAGCTATTTTTAATCTTATAAATTTCAGGATAAGCTTGCTTCCCCAGAGCTGCTGGTAGCAGGAAATAGCATTATGTGGTCTACTGCCTGAGTGTGTAGTACCCTGCCATGGTAGTCAAAACAGAGTAGCTGGAGATTTTTCCTCCTTAAGGAATTATACAAAGACATTCTACTGGAATCCTCCAACAGCAATTACTTTAGTCTGAAACTGTTAGGAAACAGGAAGTTTCAAAAGTCAATGATCTGTCTTAAATATATGAGACACGAGTTCAGCAGAACAATTTACTGTGATATGAAGAAGTATCCTAGGTACCTGTGAGTACAGGATAAAGATTCCTCACTCTGTCAAGTTTAGCATTACAGGAGATGCTTTCTAATTCCTGCAGTGATGTGCTATTCAGAGTGTTTGGGCACTATTCTCTATAAACCTTAAAACCCAGACTAAAAGATGTCCAGAATTAAGGGGAAAATATGGGGTAATTATGCTACCTTCAACCAGCTGGAGAGCTTTGCCTGTCTTGAAATAATGTTTCACCCACAGCCAAGAGCTCTCCTAGGCTTTTCAGCACTCACCATTCTGTTGCCACTTACCATCCTGCTCACCTAGTGGTTGCCCCAGAAAAATATCAGAAAGCCTACTTTGATATTTTGAACTGCAGAATGACCTGCAACAGAGGTCCAGGCATGACTGTAAATGTCATGCTTCAGAGCATGGAAAAGCATTCCTAGCAATGGCCATGTGGAATTTTCCTGCAGAAAATGGAGCAGGAAGTGGAGAGCAAGGATCTCCTCACCGCTGTTGACTGAACATATGCTGTCCATATGTTGGATGCATCAGCTAGCTGGGGCCAAGGTAAAGCTGCAATAGCTCCAGCTTGCTTTTTCTGCTGTCCAGAATGAGCACAGGGTCATGGGTGCCAAATTAAAGAGGAAGAAACACAAAGAGACAGGCAGTGAATCCATTTCAGAAGTGATGGTGGTAATTCCAGAAATCTTTAGTGATGGTTTTAGGCTTCACTTCCCAGACCTTTGTTCTTCCAAGCAAAGTTTATTCTTTCAAATCATGAACTCTGTTAACCATACACACACAAAGTTCTTGAATAACTAACCTGAACCTTCGACTTTAAATGCTCTGCCAAGTCCTTTACAAGCCCCCTTTCTCTTGAAGAAGATACATTATACTCAGTAATGGAGCAAAACAACAGTGTGGAAGATTTCTCCTTGAATGTCTTTTCTGTCACTCCTTGTCAGCCAAACAGATCTGATGCCCTGGTGTCAGATGGGGATAAAGCTGGCACAACTCTGCTCTTTTCAGGTGTGTTTTTGGGATTGGTGGGGATCACTTTCACCGTGATGGGATGGATAAAATACGATGGCATTACTCACCTGGAGTGGACTCAGTTACTGGGGCCTATCCTGCTGTCCGTCGGGGTGACTTTTATTCTGATCGCTGTTTGTAAGTTTAACATGCTTACCTGCAAGCCCTGTAAAGAAAGAGAGGAAAACACGTCAGAACCCGACCAGGCTGCAAGCGGACAGTCCTTTGTCTTCACTGGCATCAACCAGCCTATAACCTTCCATGGTGCCACGGTGGTTCAGTACATCCCTCCTCCGTACCCATCCCAGGAAGGCGCTGCCGTGGGTGCCGCCTGCCTTCACCCGGTGCTCAGCTGCTGCCCCGCTGCTCCCCCCAGCTCCTCGCCGGTTCTCGCCACGGCTTCTCCTCACTTCTGCCCTGCCTACGCCCTGGACAACCTGGCCTTCACTGGAGATGAGAGCTACGCTGCTTATCCTGCAGAGAGTCCCAGGAATCAGAGGTACATCTTCTGAAATGCCTTAGTGTGTTTGGACACGGGCTTCTGAATATTTTAAGTGCTATTTGTGGTTTCTTAAGAAACTACAGCCTGTCCAGGGTGTTATCTTTCTCAGACTTTTTTTTTTGTCTTTGTTAGGAATTCTTCTTGAGTGAGGAAACATACTTTTCCTGGAAAGTGTATACAATTTAAATTCACTTATAAATGCCTTTCAATTTTCAGTCAACTAAATCTCTTGTTACTTTTTAAGATATATGTGCTCCTGTTTGTGGAGGTTTTCTTATGTTTATCTTACCACCTTTGGATTATTATGTGTATGATGCCATGATGATTTTTTTGCCTTTTCTTTTTATATACCTTTTATATAATTTTTTGTATCCTCAGTATTCTTAGCATACTTGTAATTCCTTAAGTCTGACAACTTAGTATAGCCCTAGTATTTTGTTAGGCCAGGAGACCAAACATCCTGAAGGGCTCGTTGTAGGAGGCCAGAAAACCCTGCACTGTCTTGGGAAACCAAGGTCCTCTCTAGAACATACCCTGTGAACTAGAGATTTGGCCCATCCAGGGGGGAATTCCTCGGATGGGGGAATATCACACCATTCATCCGGGCCTCCCACTGGGGCATCCTTGTTAGATACGCTAATTTGTAAGGTCTATAAATTGCATACATGACCTGTCGTGTGTGTGCATTGTGGAACATCCCACCTTGGCCAAACAGTGCCCCATAAGGATCCTTATGAAATACAGGGGTTAAAACCCCTTATCCCTTAGCCATGTCTGGCTCTCAAATTTTTAAGACCAGGAAAAGGCATCATGTAGAGCCAGAGGCTTCCATTCAAACACAATCACAACACACGAGTCAGCACACAAGCAGCATTTCTGCAGCAATGCGGGGATCAGTCTGGTGCCAGATGCTCTCCCTCCTGAATATGCCCAGTCACAACAAGCTGCTCTCCCACTGTAACAACCTTCCAGCTCTTCCTCTTTTCCTAGTTCTGAGGCATAAACAATATTGCTCATGTTACACAGCAGTATGGAGCTGCTCCAATTGTACACAAGATAATTTTATATAGTTCTTTCCTCTAAGGAAAAATATTCTAATTATAGGAATTATTCATAATTATATCCTTTCTACAACACAAGTCACTGTTAGTTCACTTAACAAAGTCTTTTTGAAAAACTTCTGACTGACTCATTGTCCTCAGCAATATGGGCAACAGGCATAGGCAGAGTGTAGAAAAAAGTCACCTCTTGGCACTTCTAAACTTAATGAAAAAACACAGCAAACAGCTGAATCTCAGTAAAACTTAATCTCATAGCATTTTATCAAGAAGCCAGGGAGTACTTTTCCCAGATAAGGCTGGGAGGATGAAACACTGAAATTACTTGCATGCTCTGTGTTTGGCAAATTCTTTTTGCATCTGCTCCCCTTCCTTTTTCAGGTCAGAGGACAGTTCTGATGAGCCAGAAGGACTCCTGGAAGACTATGCCCATAATAACTTGTCACCTCCACGTTATGAGGAAATATACCCTTTGTCTTCATAAAATCATCATGGACAAGAGACAACAATCCTAAGAGATGCCAGCAAGAATCCCAAAAAAATCTTTTCTTTAAACACTTGTGTGATAAGACCGTGTGAGCAAGATCTTGGTATTTATACAGAGTTCAGTATCACTGAAGATATTTAACTGATCCTTTCCTTTTTCTCTGTCAAAATTTGTTATCCCTTTGCAATGCAGCTTAATAGCAGAGCTATTAATTATTTAATAGCAAAACTATTAATAGCAAAGCTATTAAACTCAAGGATCTAAATGCATATTAGGGATTTCTTCTCCAACAAGAAGCTTGATTTTCAGACTTGCTGAAACCAGTGTGAACTGTGAATGCACAAGATGTTTGTGGAAGATCATGGTTGCTCCTGGACATTCAGCATCTTTAGAAAATACTTGATTTTTCTTGATGTATTTTCATTCTTGATTGCTTGGGAAACTTCAAAAATGCCAAAGAGAATCCTGAAAGTGCATTTTATGTCTTAATTTTGCCCGATTCTTTAGAAGAGCTTACTCATTATTAAGTTCAGTCTACAGGTTAGACTTCCTTAGCTTGCTTTACCTGGACAACCTAGTCCTGTTGCATAACCCAGTCCTTGTAGGCATCTGTTTGGAGCATCCTGCTTGAACCACAGCATCTCAGAACAGAGAAAATGAATAGTGACTTCTGCCCACTTTTACACAGATCTCTGAGACATCCTGCATGCATCAAATTCAGTTCCCTTCCCCGCCTGGTGGGAGGCAAAGCACAGGAGTTCTAATAGCTATATACTCCCACCAGGAGTCCTAATAACTATGAGATTAATGTCCCTAAAGAAAATGGCATCTTTCTGAAGCCTCAGCAGAGATGTGTGATCCTACCACTGTTAAGGACTTCCACAACCCACTCTGTGGGAGGGCTGTGGTGAAACACCTCTGGGGTCCCCTCTTATTTGAATGTGGGCCTTAGGCACACAACCCAGGCTGCAGGTTGCCCCCAGAGTATCTAGACAGCTGTGGGCTGTGGTAAACTCTCTTGCTCAAGTTCAGCTCGGTTCCTTGCATTGAATCCACAACAATTTGAGATTAGCTCGTTTGATTAGAGAATGGTGTTGCTGAACACCAAGACTGTGGGTTTGATCCCTGCATGGGCCATTCACTTAAGATTTGGACTTGATAATCCTTGTGGGTCCCTTCCAATTAATAATATTCTGTGATTCTGTGAAATGTATTTACAGCTGTATTTAACAAAAGATAAAGTGTTTTAGCTCTGAAATTTTGCAATCCAGAATGAAGATCCAAAAAAGCTTTGCTCAGGAGCTTTTTAAACCCCAGAGCAATGACAGTGCTATGAGTCCCTACATCTTTATTTTGTTTTTCCACATCTGTTTCAGGTTCTGCTTTTGCATGTGCCTAGAAGTGCGACACAGCTGGACAAGCCAGTATTTCCCTATGATGATCCCGTTAGGTTTGCTTATCTCCCTCAGAGGGCTCAAACCAAAAGCTGATCTCAGCTCTCACCTGCTGAAGTGGGCACCACACGAAATGCCCTGGAGGGCAATAGTCAGTATCTGAAGTCACCAGGCAGGGCACTGCCTGTGGGTCAGTCTCCTGGCCTGGCACAGCACAGCTAAAAGCAGGTGTCCATTATGGGATGCATCAACTTTCTCTCACTTGTCAGTGCAGCTGTCTCGGCTCTTGCCAGATTTCATCCACCTGTGACTGATCTCGTTCCTGGGGGCTGGAGAAGTTTGGCATTTGAGCACAGACAGCTGCACACCAACCTGATGTACCTGGCAGCTGGAAGTCTTGGAGTTTCCATGCAGCTCCTCTAGCAATCAGGAGACATCTCTGGATGGAGATGTGCGTTCAGAACATTGTCCAACTGCATGGACCTGCACAACTCCCTGTCCTGTACACTTAGAGGTTGCCAAGAAATAAAGCATTGAGGAGGACACAAAACAACCACTGCGCTCTGCAGTGATGGACAAGACACTGACAGAAGTCATATTTGGGACACAACATTTAAACAGACTCAAAGCTGGATTAGCAACTGCAGCAGCAGCTACTGAACAGTGACTGCAAACTTTGAGGTTTTTCTCATTAGAGAAATATGGGACACACTGTTTTTCAGCAGTGGTGGCCTGATGTTAGCAGGTAGTTGGAGACAGGGAGGCACGTGTAGTTGGAGAAGGAGAGGCATGCTGTGTTCAGCATGATCTCTATGGGATTGAGTGAGAGAACAGAGGATCTAAAAATAAATGCTAGTTTCTCTTATGGAAGTGTCTTGCTCCTTTTCTGGAATTTACACAGAGGTGAACTCATCCTCCTTCCACAGCAGGAAACTGGATGGTCCCAAATCCCCAGTTAGTTCCACATGGACAGAGCCCTGCACTTAGCACATAGTTCTGCTGACTCCAGCAAGCACTGCAGTAGCACAGAGGTCAGGCTTGATGGATCCAATTGCAGGACTAGGGTCAAAATTTCTGCCCAGTCACCCTCCCCCACAACATGAAAATTCCTTCGGTCAAACACCACAGATTTTTCCTGCTGCTCTTCCCTCTTCCCTCCCCCCTCCCCCCACCCCCCTGGCATAAGTTTTGTGTGGTAATAATATCTTTATTTTTATTGCATCAAATAATACTGACAGAGTAAATGAAGAAAACTCAGAAGGTTGCACTGTGGACTCCATATTGATTTTAAAGAGTTCTTCCAGCAACACTATATTCATTGAAAAGAATTGGAAGAGCCCTGGGTTTCTCTTTAAAGAGAAGATTGAATATTAAGTTTAAATAGTTACATATTGAATTTATCTTGACCCATCAGATGAATTCTGGGCAAATTCTTGTGGGAGTCTTCTGACGCTCAACAGATATTTGAGAAACTCCAGGGTGGTGACATTTCCTTGCTGTACTGAGTGCTGATCATCAATTTTAAGAAAAGAGACAAGTTCCATAAAGGCATTTTTCTTCCTTCTCTTCTTTCTCTTCCTTCCACATTCTACTTTCATCCTTTTTTTCTGTTTTAACCGTCTTTTTAACTTCAGGGTTTGGAGGAGGTTGCTGGGGATATGTATGTTTTCTTTGTTTGTTTGGATTTTGAAATGTTTGTTTGTTTGTTTGTTTGTTTTTACCATGATATAACCATCACATGAATTCACTTCTTAGCATTAAGAATTCTTTCTGCCCTATGATGAGTTAAAGAACAAACCTCTTTGGCCAAGCCTTCAACCAAGGTGAACTGTCATAGCCCTTCTAGCTAATACTGATGTAACTTCACAAAGCACCTGGAAGATTGTATTTGAGATTTTGCTCAATCCATTTTTAATTTAAGATGGTGCTCTTTAAGCAAAATTGCATTCTCCCACATTGTCTTCAATGCTAACGCAGACCTGCAGAATATTGGGGATTTAACAGTTTACAAGGTGTCTTGCATTCTAGTCGTAATGATAAAATGTTGTATATATTTTCAGCTACGTAACCCTGCATGCGTTCTTGGGATTTTTCCTAGTATAAATGTATTTATAAGATTTTGATCATAAACTGGTGAATATATGAAATCAGAAGAGGCGTGTTTATTGATATGAAACCGAGCATGATCTATTCATTTCAGCAAAAACTACACAGAGCTTCTCTAAGATCAAGGAGACATTGAACGCTATATGGTGCAGCGCGCGAATTTTTTCTCAGATTAAACCCCAAATCTGCTTTTTACCACGGGCGCTGCCGTGTCTGCGATCAGCGCGGGAGTGCACCGGGCACGGTTCGGTTCGCTGTGCTCCAGCAGCACTTTCCTTCCCCCCAGCAGCCGAATTTCACCAGCAGCTGCCTCTCCTGACACCGGCGCTCCCGGGCGAGGGATGCTCCCAGCGCGGAGCGCGCACGGGCGGGGGCGCTGGAACCCTTCGGAGAGCTATTTCGGAGCCGAATCGGGATTTAGGAAATCTGGGTCTCGGGGAAAATAAATAAATAAATGGACGAATAAATAAATAAACCTGTAAGTAGGGCTCGTTCCTCTCCAGAGAGCCCCGGTGACGCACACGGCGGGCGCTCAGCGCGGCCGCCCCCTCCCCGGCGCTGCGGCCTCCATCCCGCTCCCTCGGGGCCGTGTCCCGGCTGGACCGGGGCCGAGGGGCTCCCCCCGGGCCGGAGCGGGCTTTGCCCGGCTTTGCCCGGCTTTGCCCGGCTCTCCCGCAGCGCCAGAGAGCGCCGGGACCGCCCGGGCCGGTCCGGGGATGCTGCCGGGCCGGTTCCTCGCTCTGCTCTCCCGCCCCAGTTCAAGCTGCCCAGGTTTAAGGAGATCTCCTCCCCCACCGACCCTGCGGGTGTCAGAAGCGCAGAGCCGGCAGTTCATGAGCGGCCCCTCGTTCCCCAAAAGCCTGGGGAGCCGAAGATTTTTGTCCTTTGCTACCAAAGATGCCGTTATGAAGCATCCTGTGCTCTCTCACAACCGAGAGCCGGCTTATTCAAGGAAAAAATACTCGTGGTGAAAGACCCAGCGAAGTCGCCGAAAGCAGGGTACCCGCTGTCACAGCAGGAGTGGAGACATCTGGGGGCACTGCGGCTCAGGGATAAACCCTGCACAGTGCACTCACATGCACCCCCGTCTCCTCCTCCTCCTCACCGCTGTGACCTAATGGGACAGGCTTCTGTCTGCATGAAGGAGCAGGGGGGAGTCCAAGGGTCATTAGCAAAGAACTAGGGCATGCTGTTTGTATACAGCACCTACGATAATCTGTGCCTGCTTGCGAGTATCGTTATTGGCTCCACTTTAGCTGTCAGGGTGAATAGACATCAACAGGACGTGCTGAACGTCGTCGCTGTTGCTGCCCCATCCCCAGTGTGAACCAGCGTGTCTGTCAGAGAAGGGCACAGCAGAGCCAGGTGTGTCCCATGGGCTGTGCCTGCATTAGCTGAGCAGCAGGAGAGGGTCTGAAAGGGAAACAGCAGGTGCAGAGAGCCTGGTGACCATGGACACTCCATGCTGGAAAGGTTTATATCAGACTTACTCCTCTGGGCTTGATGCTGATGAGCAGTTGAAACACACATTGTTCTCCTATGGTGTGTTTTCTGGCACAGCTTCATCCAGTAGAAATTATTCATCTCACACTTGTGATGTGACGTGGCCTCACAAAGCAGGTGAGGATTGTAGGAAATCTCTTCAATAGCACCTGATTTGGAGGCACTTGTTGCCCTGCAGACAGCGGATGACTTGCAGCAGCTTCAGGAGCTGCATTTTGTAGAGCAGAGAGGCTTCTCTCAGCTTCCTGAAAGCAGTGAGCTCCTGGGAGAGCCTCAGTACCTCAGTGCTGACAGAGGTTACTTTGAGAGATCTCACAGTGTAGTCTCAACACCTCCAAAGGTACATGGAGTCTAATTTTGAGATGTAGCAGGCTTGCGCCCTCCTGAACAATAATTGCAAAGTGATGAAGAAGTTTTCCCACGGGGAACAGGAAAAATTACTCCCTAGCTCTTGTGGTCTTGTACCTCATTCCTTATGTGATAACAGCACAGGGTCAAGGGTAAATTAGTAATGGCATGATTGTTTGTATCTGTGTCGTGTGTGGCATCTCTAATGAGCAATTGATTATATCTACACACGCTATTTAGCAAACACCAAGGGACATGTTCTGGCAGAGTTGCTGCTGTACTTCTCTTATAAAATCCTAGGATGAGATTATTGCTTTCCTGTTTGGGTAATATCATGTCAGATTTTATTTTGTTTGTTTATTTGTACAGACGAATTGTCACTCTGTCTGTAAGATGTTGTGCTTGCTTCTTAGGGAACAGGGCGTGCTATTTAACAGCCCTGGGTAGATGACCCGATAATTTCATGTTTTGCATAGCTGCAGCGTCCTCTTTACTTACAGTTCAGCGAGTCTGCTCAAGAGCTTAGCTCTGAGGTAAAGCTTCATGCTCTGTCAGCCAAAGACATACCTAAAGAAATACAGAGCAATAATGCAGTCCAAGGTCATGACTTCCAAAACAAACTGACAAAACAAACAACCAAGCCCAAAACAAGGAGGTGCACATTTTAAACTCCTAACCGTGAAACTGGCAATAGCTTCTGTGTTAATGGGCACTGTTTGGGGTAGGTACCCTTGTTTTTCTGCTGCTCTGCAACCCAAACCCAGCCAGGAACAGTCAACACTGGCATTCAAGGCAGCATTGACTTGTCACGTTGCCTTTTGTCCCCAGGCACCTGCCACACGTCCCCGTGGTCAGCTGATGGAGCTTTGCCTCACACAGAGGCCTGGCAAAAGCTGGCAGTTTGAGAAGGCTGTGATTTCCCCCCTCTTTGCTGTTTTTGTTTGTCACCATTTGTTTTTCACCATTTAACATGCCACCTTCTGGATTTGTGTAGAGCAGGACCACAGTTGCCACAGCACTCGCATCATGAAAGCTGTTTCATTATCTTTTTCAGAAAACACATGCATTAGATAACCTTTTGGCCTCACTCTGCTTTTAAACCCTCTTAAGGGAGGGAAGAAAATGAAACTAAGACTTGAGCAAAAATTAATCTCTTCTGAACTCTAGAGGTGCTCTAGGGTTCTTTTTTGCCACAAAAGAACAGTTCCCTGCAAAATCTTTCATGAAAATGTACAGAAAGAGACAAATTATTGTAAATATACATATATAATCCATCAATCTTGTGATTGATCATCTGATTTACTTTGATAAAATATTAAGAGAAGACAAATATTATTTGTCCTGTATTCATTTCAAATAAGTCATTATTCTTATCCTTATTCTTATTCTTATTCTTATTCTTATTCTTATTCTTATTCTTATTCTTATTCTTGTTCTTGTTCTTGTTCTTGTTCTTGTTCTTATTCTTATTCTTATTCTTATTCTTATTCTTATTCTATGCCACTTCCCCAGATTTTGCTCTCAAATCAGAGATACTTGTGTGTTTTGCAATGTGCCAACATTGCACTACTGTAGAATTTTCTATGTAGTTTAGGTTTTTTGCAGACTGACAGGTGTTTTGTTCTCCTATTCTCCACACTGACTGGACAGGGACTGATTAGGACACAGACAGCACTGTGCTGCCAAAGGAGCAAGCATAGATACACATGAACCCAGCACACACATGCAAAGAGTAGAATGACTTGTTTAAAATCAACTTCTGCAGGGCTGTGTCAGTGGGAACTGGACTAATGTGCCAGTTGATGAGAGAGTGCAGCACTGGGAGCATCAAAGTGGAAAATATTTGCACGACTCCTGCTGTGGTAGGCAACTGCACAAGCCCTTTCATAAATTGTTCAAGCTCCATGCTAGAATTAGTTAGGTTTGGCCTTGCTTTTAATGGAGGGTAGGAAAAAGTCAAGAAGAGAAAGAAAGGCTCAACGTGGCAGAAAGGAGAAAGCCAGGTAATGGTTAGGGGGGTAAAAATAAACTCCTTTTACGTATTATGATACCTGTTTTAATGCCTTTGCCTTCTCAGTCCATGCTATGTGTGTTGCTCTTGACAGTTAATCAAAATCAAGCAACAAATGTGTTAATCTTTTATGTTTACTTAACCATATAGACCAAGGTGGTGACCCAGAGGGTGGCATTACTGAGATTTTTTTTTTTACATTACACATTCAAGTATTTTATGTTACCTTCCTGTTATTTTCAAAAAAAAACAGCCTCTCCTCCATCTGTTTAGGAAAAAAAAAATCCAAATGAGCTGCAAAACTATGTCTCTATTTCCAAACAAGTAGTGAAACTTTAATGTGAATAAACATGCCACCATAATCAAAGCCGGCTTGTGATCTAACTGGATAATAATTCACTTGTAATATCATCAGCTCAGAATGAACATCAGCATAAGTATTGTTGGTGCAGGTGTAACTTAATGAATTCAGGCTCGTTTTATCTGGCACTTAGTTGCTTATATTGGTGTTGGGAGCATTAGGTCCCCCAATTTTTCGTAATGAGCAACACCATTAAACTGTCACAGAGCAGCATAAATCAGAGATTTTCCTTAGACCCCATAAAACAACTAACAAAAATATTATGATTGCCAGGTTCACTGTGTGCTTTTATACATCCAGCAAACAGAACTGACTATAACCCTTTCTCTCTGGCTACTATTTTTGCTATTGTTTCAACAGTGTATGAAAATCTATGTGAAAATATAAGATAAGTAGGCTAGCCTGAAGAACTCACTGTCAAAGGCCAAGAGGTGATAGCAGGTTCCTGAACACAGCACAGGATCTCTGCTTGTATTCTTCTGTGCTGCACTGGACACATATTTTGGTCGAGTTAAATACACAA
>VYZR01073655.1:13600-23711 GCA_013400675.1 Oxylabes madagascariensis | reverse complement strand
AAACACTTATGAGTGCAGAAGATGTCTTCCACCCCCTCACTGTTTACTACTGTTTACTGTGTGTCACATACTACTGTTCTTTAAGCCCAAGGCCATTCCCTGTCTCCCTCCTCAACCACACATCCACTTGACAGGTCACTTCTCACTGCTCCTTGTTTCATTCTGAACTTCAGCACAGAGCATGCTTGGTTCAACTGTTTTTTAAACATTAACTCCTCCACCGTCACACAGAAAAGTACAACTTTGTGTATCTACCATAATAGTAGTCTCTTTATTTTCCTGTTGTGTTAGTAAGTCAA
Source organism: Oxylabes madagascariensis (assembly GCA_013400675.1). Lineage (NCBI taxonomy): Eukaryota > Metazoa > Chordata > Aves > Passeriformes > Timaliidae > Oxylabes > Oxylabes madagascariensis. The sequence continues at coordinate 23,412 of VYZR01073655.1, read as the reverse complement.
CTAGCATTTCACTTTTCCAATACCATTGCAGATAAGATAGTCATAAAGGCATTTTCAAGTAGGCTTTGAGAAGAACTAAACATAGAGTTGCAAAGCATCCTAATTAAGGCACAAAATAGGCCTGGCAATCTTCATAGTACTTAATATGTCATCTTCTTCCTATCTCTTAAACCCAATAATTTGCAAACCACAACTGTATTGGAGCCTTCTATCTGCTATAACTTATGTCAACTTGGATCACACACCCCCTCTTTCTTAAACAATGTNCTTGCTCTCCTGTGTCCTAGTGAGAGGAGGAAAAGCTGGACAGAGAACCATTTAGACTTTATATCAAATGAAAAAGTGAATTAACCATCTATAAAGACAAGATGTTGTAGCAGAATATGTAAACTATCTCACAGGAAAAACAGAACAGGAGAAAGCAAAGCAAACAAAATCACTGACAACATAACAAACAAACAAACAAAACTGTACTAATTCTCCATGCACAGGCATTTCTGTGGAGTTCTAAAAATTGCAGGGATCCTATGGCAGTGGAAAAAAGAGGATTTGCTGACTCTGTCTAGCAAGTGGACTTTGAAGCCCAAGCGAAAGAAAAATAGAACACACTAATAAAACATGGGCTGTTACACCAGATGCTCGCAGGTGACTGAAATTTTTAAAAAGAAGCAGTGACTTACAATAAATTATTTGTTTAATTTATTGCTGGGGGCCAGGATCCTGCCAGTGCTGAAAGATAACAAGCAACTTAGCATTTACAACATACATGAAATAAGGAAGACAATTCTCTCTGTTGCAGAGGTAATAAAAATAAAGGAAACCATTCACCAGTGCAAAGTTACTTGTGTGTAACTGTGTCTGGATCAGGACTTTTGTCCCTCACACTCTGGTCTGTTGCATGCAAACAGCTGCCCTGTTGGTTTCACTGGTGCTGTGTGTGGCTGCAGTGATTCATTCATGTGAGCCTTGTTCTTGGCACAGCAAACCCGGCCAAATATGCGTTGCAAACCCATTTTGGCATCCATCATATCTTTCATGTGCAGTTTCAGATTGCTGGCAAATAACAGACAGGATTACTGCAATATTTATTTAATTTATTAATGACCTTAGGTCTTAAAAGCATATAAGGAATAAAAAAAAAGAGTAAATGCCAGATATAAAGGGATGATCTGATATTCATTATTGATTTCTGCTTGGATTTCCCTAGCCACTCCTTAGGTTTCCAACATTCTGTAACAGATCAGATTCCATACACTTCTCAGGGAAGTCTACTGTAGGGCACAGTGCAAGGGCAATTTCTACCATCATGATTCTTCACTAGAAGTTTTTAAATAAAGGCATCTCTCTCTCCTTGCACTAAACCCGAAGGTGTTGGGTCTTCTTCCTCAGCCACTGCCAACACTTTAGAGGTGACATGAGGAGAGAAGCTGGGATAAGATTTCAAGTCATCAGACAAGGCCAATGCTACGTGTTGGCCCAGGACAAAACTGAGAACCACTGCCAATCATAAATCATAGGCACAAAGTTTTTTGGTGGAGAAGTAGATTGAAATGTATGATGTTTCTGGACAAGTGTCCAGAAACAGGATTCAAGAGAAGTCTAATTCTGAAGTGAACAATGCAGGGATATATAGCAATGTGCAGCCTACTTGGGGGAAATAAAAATCAGATTCTCACCCCATGATATCGTGAGATTGCAGCACAATAAAGAATGAAAGCTGACAGAAATTAATCTGTCTGGATTGAAATCCAAAATTCGGCCTAAATTGTCCAGGTTTCCTCTACAGTGCATGTACACCTAAGAAAAGGAATAAGAAGAGGGCCTAAGCAGTTACAAGATGGGAGCACTGAAGGGGCTCACAAAGAATGCTAGGAACAAGGGAGCACCTGAAATCCTATCCAGTCTTTTGCTGTTTAAGCACCTGATGGATATATCTGTAGGAAACTGCCTTCACCTCCATTGGCAATATGGCCTAATATCTCCTTTGGATCTTATTGTGCATACACAGAGTATGAGGTTACCTCAGGTGAAGAAAATGTTATCATTAGCTATATAGTAGAAAAAAAAAAATCTGAAGAAACTGATTACAGCATTTTCTCTGGAAGTCGGAAGGATGGCTTCATTTCCTTAGCACAGTGACTGGTGGCTCAAACCTGCATCTGCCTTATCCATAAAAGCTCCAACATTCTGTACTCTAGCTATGTGAAGTGAAGAGTGTAGGTTAACACAGTGAGTAAGCACTGCTCAACCCTCATGAATAGCATCACTTGGAAGGCATGAGAGGTCTGGGGCTTTCAGTCCTCTTCTGAGATATTAAACCCAAAAGCATTAAATTAGAAATATTGGCAGAACAGGAAGCAGGTACCAGAAACATAACTGAATGCCTGAAAATAAAGGATCCAGAGCTGTGTTCCCCTTGCATTGGCAGTGCAGGTCACATTAAGAAGGGCAATGGCTTAGATATTCTCATGACAAATGGGAAACAGAGATTTAATTTAAAAATTTTCAGCCTCGAAGCCTGACAGGGACATTGAAATCAGGTGTCTCACTTCTGTCACACTGCTACATATATAATGGGCTCCATCATCCAGTCCTGTATTTCAAGCTGGCATCTGGCAACATACTTCATCCGTAATAAATTAGGTCCAAAGTCAAATCTTCCTGGTGTCTCCTAGATGATCTTAGAATTCCTCTGTTCAGATGGGTCACATAGGAAAGTTCGGGTTGGGGACAAAACTGACAAATTAATTTAGATTAATATTTCAGTGTGAAATGGAAGACTCAGGATTGCATTCATCAGCCTTTGGGGAGGGAAAGAGGAAAGAGAAAGACTGGGTAGTAACCTTTAGCAAAATTATACAGTGGCTTCCTTAAAGGTGGCAAGTCCTCCTGCATATCCAGTGATGCCTGGTATTGACCTGGACACTTGGGCTTCTGGAATTCCAACGAATCTACATAAGAGTGATAGTCTTAAGGCTCAGAGTAAAATGATTTATAATAGGTATGTAAATTTCTAGAGATGTTACACAGCAGCCTAGTCAGACTTTTGTGAGACCCAGTGGACATTCAGTTTTTTCTCAGCCCTCCTTAAATACTATTGTATACAACCCCAAGAGATTGCATAAATTGTACAATGTTACACAGCAGGACAGTGATGGGAAGACAATTCTAAGCATTAGTATATGTTGCTTCTTCTTTCAAAAAGGTGATGTCTGGGACATAAGAGTTTTGTATGTACTAATTCTGAGCTACAGGAAAAGCAATCTTTGCTAAACAGTATCCTTATAAAGACCCAAGATACAATCATAATGGAATTTATTTCTTTCTTCCAGCTAAGACAGCAGGATTGAGCCTTAAAGTATCTTTGTTAAACTAGTTAATAGATTATTGTCCAAAATAAACATATTTCAGTAAGTGCAAGTCTGTTTTTCCTCCCCCTTTCTGTCTTTTGTTCAACTTCAGCTCAGCTATTTATGATTCATTTCATGAGCCACTAGGTTTTCTCTGAAGGCACTAAAAAGGGCCAGAGCTATCAAACAGTTTTAGTGACTAGTGCCAACAAGGAACTGTTTTCCTCCATGCTATAAAGCAGGCACTGTCAATAGACTACAACCGGCAATAAACTATTAAAAAAGGAATTTATGATGGCTACTTATTATCCTCCTGAAATAATGTTGTTACAAGGCTGCCCTTTCCAGTCCTCCACAAGGATCACGTGGCGAGTACCTAACAAAGGGAAAGGCCCAGATCTGCAGGGACTGTCTGCAAAAAGCCCAGGAATTGCCCCATGTTATGTTGGCAAACACACCCCACCAGTGTTTCAAAGCAGCAGACAAATTGTCCCACACTGGACTTGAGCTTGTTACACACGAGCTTTTGATTTAAGGTGGGGCCTTAATTAACTTATATCTAGAACATATTGAATTGTTTTAAGAGCTAAATATCAAATTATGAAGGAATGCCTATTATTGTTTAGCGAGGAATTGGTAAACCACAAGGACAAAATAAGAAATGGCAAAACCTCAAATGCAATCAGATCTGCGTCTTGTTTTAGATTTTTAAAAACTCTCTAATTCTAGATCTTTTTTCTTCCCCTCCAACCCTATAACAGGCTTTCTTCTTTGCTGAAATGTCTGCCTCTATTAGGTTGACATTTGACTATGACACTCATCTGTAATTGCTATAAATTGTGGTATACCACTTGCATTAATAGAGATATCCAATCTTACTCCAATTAATGAAATGTTGCCTTCAATAAATATTTTAGAAAGAAGGAAATTATACAGTTCAAACTTCAGTGTCATTTGGATTGACTCCTCCTGATCTGGACCTTCATACAGTGTGCCCCTTGAATCCTCAGTATGTCAGACTGGAGACATAGAGACTGAGGTCAAGGCTGAAGGCACAGCCCTGAAAGGATGTCTCCTAAGTGGCTCTCAGGAATGAGAGAGAGGGTCCTAAAGGTGTGTAAAAAGAAGAAAGGTGTGGTTTAAGAGCTTAAGAGAAAAGAAACATTTTCATCTAGAGAAGGGAGGGCTAGGTTGAGCTGAGAAACAGAACAAAAACTGAGGTGTAGTGAAATGGGGTGCAAGGACACTGTTACTGAGATTTGAATTAAAAAACAAAACAAACAAACAAACAAACAGACAAAACCAAAAACACAACAGAAACAAAAACACCCCAACCAACTACAAGAATACGTTTGCGGCATTAAGATTTCTCAATGTCCTGATCACGTGCAGTAGAGTTATGGGGAAGGGGGGTGTTTCTCCTCTTGCCCATGTCACTGCAAAAGATTAGCTGCCCTTTATTCTGTTTCTGAACATTGCTTCTAGAGGAGAGAAGATGTTATTTAATAGCAGATTTTATTCTGAGAACACAACACATTCTCAACAAGAGACTATTTTTAAATCCAGTTTTGTAAACTTCATGGACTCCAAACAAAGAATGTACACAGCAGAAAATCATGAAATAACATGTATAGAGACCTCAGGTGAAAGATAACCATTTTACTAGGAGAAATTTTTACAAATAGTATCTGTATGATAAAAGCACAGGTGAGCAAGAGTTAAACAGCTGCAGAGAGTATAACACTGGGTTTGCAATGTTTTCCTTTATTACTTCTCAACGAAAGAGACAGTCCTGCCTGTCATTGTCTCTCACTGGCTTCTTGACTTCACTCAGTTATAATCGCATCTCTATAGTGAGAGGAGCAACAGTTAAAATACCGAGTCCATGAGAAAACCATAAATCCTGCAAAACCACTGGAGTTGCTCACTTCAATCTCTGAATGCCTGTTTACATAGAAGAGGAAGAAGAAGGAGGAGGAGGAGGAGGAGGAGGAGGAGGAGGAGGAGGAGGAGAAGAAGAAGAAGAAGAAGAAGAAGAAGAAGAAGAGGAGGAGGAGGAAGAATTCACTTTCTGTGTCCACAGTGCCTTCCTGCCCCTCGCAACACTACTATGGTCTACAAACATCCACCCAGAGGGCCAGGGTGTGGAGGGTGAGCACAGCCTGTGGCTGGCCACACAGAATATTCTCCCCTTCCCTGTGGACCCCTGCAGTGAAATATGGTCATTAATCATTATTTGGCTCTTTTTTATCAGTGTATGAATGGTCTGAAGTGAAACCATCACCTTTCACTGAGCCCTGAGAGGACTGCAGGAAAAACCCGAAATCTTTTAAGTGTGTGGTATGGCAGCATTTTTAAGCAACGGGCTTTAGAGGCAAGTAAAAAAGAAAAATGCTTAAGTGTGCATGAACAGAGAGAACTATTTAATTAAAAGCATGAAAGAAGACCAAAGACTGCATTCATTCCTGCTTTTTGGTAACATGTGCCTATGCTATAACTGCTTGTAAATAGCCACTGCAAAAGCAACTCAGAATAGTGGATTTTCTGGATGAGAGGTTGAAACTCTGGCGAGTTCAGTTGTCGAAATCTTACAGGAACTAGTGCTGTATGGGGATGGTGGGGCGGGGGGAGCAGAGTGAAAAGGGAAGTGGTGGGTAAGGGAAATTTAAAAACAACAACAACAACAACAACAACAACAACAACAACAAAACAACAAACAAACACACAAAACCCCCCACCTAAACGTACAGAAACTCCGACTTGCTGGGATATTTTTCTAATTATCACGTTGGCAAATTACAGTTCCGTACTCCCAAAGCCAAGTTGTCCCTCACCAGCACGGGTTTTGCATTCTCACAAATGTTCCCTGCTTTCGTCCCTTCCTCTCTCGCTCCCTCCCTACTTTCCTCCTTCTCTCCCTCCCTTCCTTTCTCCCTCCCTTCCTCTCCGACCTTTCCACGGGTTTGTACAAATCGCCCACAAAAATGCCCCCGGGTGTCGCTTCGCAGCGCTCGGAGAGAAGGGGGCTGTACCAGAGATGCCCTCTCCTGCCGCTCGGCCGCGGCTTCTCCGTGGCACAGACAGCGAAAGCCGCTCTTTCTGGGCCACCCCATGTCCTCCGCACAGGCTTGAAACACCTTTCTTTTCCTCTTGGTAGGTAGCCCTCTACCAGGCTCCTCTTAAGACGCCGCACGTTTTAGGACAGAGCCGCAGAGGGGTCCGCGGGGAGAAAGGAGAGGGTCGGAGGAGGACAAAAAGCAGGGGTGAGCCCACTGGGACCCCTGAGGATGCTCTCATAAGTCCGCTGACGCCAGAGCGGACATAGCTGAAGCCCCGCAGAGGCGAGGTCCCCTCCAGCATCGGCCGCCGCAGAGCCCGGGTGGAGGCGGAGAGCCCCGGGCTGAGTGAGGGTTTCTTCTTCCCCGGGAGCCAGCGGTGCCCCGAGGGGCTGGAGGAGCCGCCGGGAACTGAGGATGCGAGCGGCTCCGTGGGGCAGCGACAGCAAAGAGAGCTCCGTGCGCCCCTCGGGAGGGTGGGGGGCTGCGAAGGGGAGGCGTTCTGATTTCTCAGCCTTTTTGTTAATAGTGACGCTTGGATGCTTTGGTTACAGCCCGCTCGTCCTTCACGGCATCCTGCGCCGGGCTGATTTTATGAGGGACTGAACCGCGATACGGGCATCTATTCTGAATAGTTCTTATTGTCCAGTCTGATGTATTAAACCACGCCAGGTTTCATGGCTACATCCACAACTCGTTTCAGGCACAAATATCGGGATGTCAAGCTGTCACAAATTCCACCCCCTTCCCTGACCTGCGTCCATGCGATTGCACTGGGACGACGGCGGATGCTCGGGAAAATATTTGTTCCTGAAAAATCATCGCCCGCACTCTCCCCTCGACCTCCGCCGGCCGAGTGTGAGCACCCTCGAGCGGGGAGCGCGGCACCGCCGCCTCGGCCGCCCGCCTCCCTCCGGCGCTGCTGCGGCTCCCATCGCCTCCCCGCCGGGATCCTCCGAGCCGGAGATCCTCGGTGCGAGCTTCCTCCGCTTCCTGGAAGGCACCGCTGGACGTGCGGCACCGGGCAGACCGGAGAGCAGCGGGGCGGGCGAACCTCCTCTGTGACATCTGACGGCGAAAATTTGGTTTTGAGTATTCCATTACCTGTTGACTTGTGCTTGTAGGGGACGCTTTCGATATGATGCTGCCTTCGCTCACTGTAAATCCCACACGTTGCAGTCAAATTCTTACCAGCTGGGAGGGCCGGAGCAGTAAAATCCAGCAATTCTGTTCCATCATAAATCAAGTTTATGAACTGTATTACAAGGTATATAACTCTGGAAGCTGAACTTTTTGGTGGTAAATGGCTGTTGAAATACTCTACTGTGACATTGTCAAATTCCCTTTTCCACCTAAAACTCGACACAAGCTAATTCTTACAGTTTTCGCCGCGTCTTGCTTAATTTGAAAGAAAACCTTCTGGCATAAATGGCATTAGGCAAACAGAGAAAAAGTAAAAATAAAAAAAAAAAGTTGAAAAGTAAATCTCGCAGCATAACATTTAGAATAAAAACCCCAGGTAGTGATGCAGCCTACGGTTCTGATCCGCATATTTGCAATCAGATATGTGCAGCAGCCTGACCGTAACACACTGTCACGCAGTGGTAGTCAAAGAATAAGTGACCTCGTTTTAAAAGGAAATGTAAAAGTATCCGTTCGAATTTCGTTTTCTAAAGGCCACTTTCCTCCCTCTCTATGCGTGCAATAAGCATAACAAGATGGGAAGTACGCTGGTGCAAGACAAATGCCATTCCTCCTTGCTTTTAATTTCTTACTGAAATCTTACTGAAGCTTCTTAGGAACAGAGAAGCTGAAGGAACAAACCCCTGGTGTCCTCTCATTTGTGCTCGGATGCTGGTTTGCAGTAGATCGAGAAGACTGTTCCTCCCCTAAAATTCAGACTCCGATCTACACCGAAGTTTAATGTTTCTTGTTTGAGGTTTGATCGTGCGCTAGGAAGGAAGGTTGCCCAGGAGTATCTGGAGAAGGGTATCTTAGTGCATTATTTTCTCTCAGTGTTTTCACACCTATCCTATGGTTATGATTTCTAGTCGTTTTTCAGAACGAACTGTGGCATTCAGCAAGACACCGACGACCCTTACTGTTATAATCACAACCACGAATATTGCACCGACAACCAATAAAATGTATCGATCCAGCAGCAGAGAACACAGTAGTACGGCAGCATAATAGAAGATTTGGGTAGACTTCTCTGACTCTTGGGAATCAAAAAAGGGTCTCTATCAGGGCTCTTCAGCTTGTTAAAACTTGTCTAATCAAAGGAAGTGAAAGTGAGGAAGAAAAGAATTTGGATTTCGCCGTGTAACTTTGGAGAGGGGAGGCGGGTTAGGGATCGAGTCATGCCTGTGGGGTTGCAGTGGTCATTTAGGCTAGGAAGTAACGCCGGTAAGCTGTTAATTTTTCTCGATAGAAAGAACCCAAAAGATTCTTGTGAGAAACAGCTGTCAAGATTTTATGCTTGGGGGAAGGAAGAAAAGAAACCACACGCTACACACCCACACACTACCGCATATAAATAACAACCTGTTATGTGATGGGGCTCCAGGACTCTCAAAGAAATGTCTCATACACTGAAAGCAATTTAGAGATAATTTAAAATTAAGGGTTTTTTTTTTTTTGGTTTAAGAATTGCTTCATTTTCCCATCCACAGATACCTGCAGCTGATGTCAAGAAAGTACGGAGAAGCGCTGCATCTCTCCCCGTGAGACCCGGCTTACATTTTGTGTTGTAATGTACTTGTTTTAATGTTTCTGCTTTCGAACTTCCACTCATTATTTTTGTGCAGCTGAAGAAAGAGAGCAACAATAAAAAATAACCCCGAGAATGCTCTCGCTAGCATTGCCCGTATTGTGACAAATCGTATTTCCCTCCGGAGTTTGCTATCCGGACTCGTGCGTGGGGCTGTGGTGTTGGTGGTATGGACGGCGTGGGCGAAGGCAGAGGCAGCCTGCCCAGTGTGGTGCTGCGCCTGCCTCGGTTTGGGGGAAATCGGAGCACGGATGTGGGCAATTTACATGCCTACTTGTTTTGGAGCTCTGGAAACAGATTGTAATCATATATGTCCTTATATCCTTAACACTTTTTTTTCTTTTTTTTCTTTTTTTTCTTTTTTTTCTTTTTTTTCCAGTATAGATAAACTGGCAAACTGGCTCTCTATGAAGACAGATTTAGATTAGCTCCTAAGAATCCATAAAATCCCGGATAAATGGAAAGAAAAACTGCTATCGTTTGTAACCTCGTCTTAACACTGTAAAATAAGATCGGGAGTTAAAACCCCTCCTATTCACGTCATTTTTCGGAGTATTCTGAAGTCACCCAGGTTCCGTGTGTTTGGAATTTTGCAAGGAAGTAGCAACATTTATCTTTTTTCTTTTTTTTTTTTTT
>VYZR01073650.1:8236-20085 GCA_013400675.1 Oxylabes madagascariensis | reverse complement strand
ATATTTTAGAGAATCTGCCCATTTTCATGCCCATACCCAGAAGCCCCAACATTCAAGTTTACTTTTTTTTCTATGCCTAAAAGTTATACTAGAACGGCTTTAAAAGGTATTTTATTACTCCAATGGAAGTAAGTACCTGCTGTAAAACAATGTACACATTCCCATAAGCTTTTTGTAAATTCTCACAAGCCGTTACACCCTCTTTAATTTTATCTAAATTTTAACCATGTCTTTGCACCTAGTCCCACCTTACTATCTTACCATACCATCTTACTAATAATCACTTCTGAAATTCCAAGTCCTACATCTTAATTAAAACTGTGGACTTGTATTACAGCACTAAATTAACTACAGGACTTTGAGGATTTGGGCATCTGGGAGAAAAAAAGAATGGATATGATCCAAGACTTGATTGTCCAAATACCTTGTGTTTTAAAAGTGAGGTGTTTTCTTTAGGTATGACAGGTGACCCTTAGAAAATGGTATCATATCAAAGTCATCAAAACAGTGAAGGCCTAAACAAAATGAAAACTATCAAGTGCATCATACAACATCTGAAAAAAAGATAATTCTACCTGTATCGAACATGCTCGATTGTGTCATATGTCAGCTTGCTGCTGATATTCTGACTATGAGGGTTACCTAGGAGACAACAGAGATACAGAAATTAATCATTAATCACAATTTTGCTATTAAATTTCTCTTTTATCAAAGTATTACACCAAGCAAGCCTAAAAGATGATAAAGATTCAATGCATACTTCACAGCAATTCCCCGAAGCCCCTTAGTCAAGAGAAAGGATACAACAGGGTAAAGCAATTATAACAGAGCTAGAAACTTTGGATGGATCTCTTACTAGTATTTAGGCAGTTTCCCTAAAAAGAAAATGAAACTGCATATACACAAACATACTAGGAAAACTACAAACAGAATGCCACATTCATAAATGCATGTGTACAATAGCTAATAAGCAAAAGACAGAATATGGAGATAACAGACAATCACAATTGGACAGAAGAATTAATCTTTGGTTTTTTAGCATCTGAAATTCAAATAATTCATTGTAATATAAATTTTATTGCAAAATTAGTAGCCACCTTAGCCCAGCTCAGTACAAGCTTTGTAACAATTAAGACACCATGATTTTATTTTTTTTGAGCAAAGAAGATTACAGCAATATTCACCCAGGCACAGCACACTTTCCTATTAGGAAATACTTAGAGAACATGCCAAAACAGTTTTGAAAGGGAATAAGGAAAAAATTGCTATTCTAACACAGTTTTTGCAGTAGGCTCCAGTATTAGGTACTCTTCTCAAAATTTAAGTTACCCTGCTGAAAGTTGTTGAGTGAAGGTGTTGAAAATAATTTTAGAGCTCAAACCCAAAACTAATATTTAGACTTTTCATGTCTGATGTTGCATTTCTGTAATTTCCAATTCAAATATTTTCAATTTAGAAGTGAGACTATCTCTTACTCATATTACTTTCCCTCATTTACACATGTAACAGCTAAACTGCAGTTCTTTGGGCCTGTGGGTTATCGCCAAGAAAATAAAAAAGCTGCAAGTCAATTTTCTCCTTCATTCACATCTGTGTTTGTTAAATTAACTCTTACTATACAGCATTTACTATCCTTAGAGTATGAGATGTAACTGAAAAAAAATTTGACCATTCTGGAGCACTTGTTATCATTTTAGATGAAAACACAAATAAAAATATACAATTTGTTCTCCTATAGCATTATAGGTACTATGCAAATCTGCTCCAAACTGGCAGTACTACTATTTCTATTCACAAGCACTCAATTGATTCACAAATTAATTTTTTTCTGCCACCGATGGTACTTATTGAAAGGGTTGAGTCCAATATTGTTTGAAATAACTAAGATCAGAGCACACACATTTCACTTTACAATGTCTGTGGTGACAGAACATTAATTTTCGTATCACTGGCATGCACTTGAATAGGAGATCTTGAATATAATCAAATCAATGTATTTTGTTATAACAGAAAAAAGCCCCTATCCCTATCAAGGATAACACTTATTTTATAGTGGAACTTAAATTTATGCTCTGGATCCCATCCTCACCAGCATTCACGAAAAAGAATATGGCAGAAATGACATAATAGCTCATTGAAAATGAAAACTACCCAAAACTCTCAAGTGGCTTGCCCAGATGATAAGCACATGTCTGCCAGTGCTGGAGTGAACAAGCATTTTCTTGTAAAGCAGTGGTACCTAGTTCCCAAGTGAGGAATCCCTTTGTTCCATGTATCAGGGAGCACAAGAAAGACACAAAACTAGCAAAAAGGACACATGACCCACAGATAGTAACACACGAGAGGAAATTTGATTACTTCAGTGGGACTGCTCACAGCGTAATACTGTGCAGTATATTTTTTTTGGTTGAGCATGACTCACTCTAATGTAAATTGTCTCACACAATAATAATATTTCTTAATGGATGCTGCTGACTTTGTATAAAATCACATTCAGTGTGTGATTCTTGGCTAGATAATAACATTAGAAAGAAATGAAAGGTTTAGGTAGAGAATCTGGGGTTTAAGTACTTACAGGTGGTGCTGTAATAGTTAAATGTCCACCCAGATATTACGCAATTCTGTAGATACTTTTACTCACATTCCTCTGCAGAGGATTGCTTTGGCAATACCTATCCTTTTTCTGAGTAGGCACCAAAGTCTAATAGTCAGGGCAGAGCAAAGTCTAATAGCAATGACTCTGTGCCTAAATTCACTTGGGATCTTTGAGCTACACCTTCTTCTGAATAAAACACTTATACTGAGTCACAGTATAAGGTCATTGTGATGACTCTCTCTGAGAAGGAGGGTGGTTCTGGATTCTGGTCCTTGCATAAGAAACTGGGTTTGCATTTTTGCATGGAAAAAAACACAAAAAATGAACAGTGCTTATAGCTAAAACATATTTCTTTATCCGAAGCCTGATGCCCTAACAGAGTCATGCAACAGAGCCATGTGATCACTTTGATCTTTCTTCTTCACCAACACCAACAGGCCCTTGGCCACCAAAGAATGAAGGTAGGGGTGACACAAAGAGCCTGTGTTTACTGGTCATCCAACTACTGCACTGGTCTTCCAACTACTCTATAGCAGTATTAAAAAACCTGCAGAATGTCTCTTCCAAGAAGCTCAGTTTGGAATGGTTTAGATGGAAACTTGAGAAGACTCATGGGAACGTTGCTTTGCACTTACCATAAACGTTGTTTCTGAGATCATCAGTAAAAGCTTTAAGTAGACTCTCTGGGAAAAGTGCTGAACCAGCATGGTCAAGGTAGGTAATCCCTAAAATACAAATAAAATTACTAGTTTCAATTTTTAAAAGACTTACTGCCATTTTCTCCCACAAATTACATTGTGAAGTGCACCATTCAAATACCCCTTTTCGTTCACTAGCAGAAAATAAAAAAAGGAATGAAGCAATAGAAGGCAAACATTTTGATTACCTATGTATAATTTTTAATTAAATCCAAAGAGGTCCTTCCTTTCATGCTTATATTATACAATCTTTGGAAGAGAAAAATTTTCATTTGGCCTGTACAAAACTGAGCAAGCTGGTGTCTTCCGCCACAGTACCTTGCTACTTCTAGGCACTATTTATTATGAAAACTACTATTACCACAGTGCTAATAATTATTATTTACAGCAACACTGATAGTCATGTTGTCTCCTTGCTGACAGGTGATGCAACTTTCTCAAGAACTGACAGGACCTAAATCATGTCTGAAGCCCAAAGGCAGCATTAGTATAAGTTTTAATGTATTTAATCATGTCTTGCCACTGTGCTGCACTTAACATTCAATTCATTTTTAAAATATCCTTTTATATTATTAAGCTATTGCAAAACTTTTAAATAAATGCTTATTGGAAATGAAGGCTTTTTTCATGTTTGGCCGTTTTAGATTTCTTAATCTTTAGCAATTATTCTTCCATTTCTCCAGTGTGTTTCATGCTCTTTATTAGTTTTTTCATTTCACTCACCTTAAGTATTTCAACCTATTTCAAATTTTAATAATGATGAATATGATTAAGATTAGAATTTATTAAGTATTTTAAAGATCTTCCCTTTCCACATGGATTTAAAGTTGAGTTAAGCTTTAAACGAGAAGCCTTGACACTTGAAAATATATATTGTTATATATTATGTTACTGTAGCAGTGATCCAGTGGGTAAAGCTGTGAGGCAGTGCTATACTAAAACCAATCCAGACACCCACCCCTTATTTTCAAAAGAGAAGAATCCTCTCCTGCTTTAAGATTTCCTCCCTTATAGTGCCTAGCAGAAGCAGAATTCTAAATGATAGCTTGAAGTCAGTCAAGTGTTTTAAGGTGCTTGAAGGGGTGGAACATGGACAAAACCAGGGTCAACTTATTAGCTGCACAGGTTTTTTAGGTTTCTACTTTTTTAGAAAAGAAGAATCCTAGGAAGCTTCTCAGAAGCAGTAGGAAGCAGCGCACTCAGGGGTCAAAATGCATATGGCGGTCTGTCGTGCTCAGTTCCCGACAGCTGCTCAGCTCTCTGCAGGAATGCAGGGCTTTGGAGGGAGAGAGGCACACTGCCCACAGCAGGACACAGCCAGTCCCCTGCCCAGCACTGTGGCACAGCTTCTGCCAGCAAGGGGACAGCAGCTTTCCCTCCAGCTGGACATTTGCCCACCATGGCCACCCCAGGACCTGTTTCTTGGCATCAAAAGCTCAGGCAGGCCCTGAGATGGAGCTAAAAGCTGGAGCTACAGCCACGACCTACAGCCACCAGCTCCGACAGCACCAGTCAGGGCAATAGGCAGCCCATGGCCACTGGGAGAGGTGGGAAAGGCAGGACTAGGGCTGAGAACACAAAGAAGCAGCCCAGAGCCACACACAGGGGGAAGGACTGCTGTCCTGGAGGGAACCACCCTGGCCAACACTCTTCCAACAAAGCCTCCACAGAGGTACCATTTGGCTCTTATGGGCACCAAGAGCACAGCCAGGTGATGCTCCTCTGGGAGCAGTTAGACCTTTCCAGCCCCAAGGATGGAAACAGTACTGAAGTCATTACACAGCCCTACAGCATGAGCAAAAACCAGGCAACTAGCTGAGGCTCTTCAAACACAAACCATCCACTGACAATGAACAGGCACTTCCCATCCTGACCAACACTCCTGTGAGACAATATGGACTAAAAGACCTCTAGGTGAAAGGCTCTTAAGTGGTATTTCAAATTTGATTCCTTATGTAGCTCATGACGAATGACAATATTGCAGTTCTGTGAAATGGAAGTATAAAACCAGCTAGTCATTTTTTAAACTCCTCCTCTGGGTATAATACTTTTAAAATCTGTGAGGAAATTTGGCTGAGGAAGGAAAAATTATTAATTCTTAAACTTTTATTTTTTATTTAATGCTGCTGTTTAATTGAAAACAGAGAACAGCATTTAATACTCTCTTCCACTGCCCAAAAAAGACGTGAGGATGCACTGTAAAAATATCTTCATTGCTATAGCACTTTTATGATGTAATTTTTCCTTGCTGTCTTATTTCAACAAAACTGTATTTTTAAAGAAAAGAAAAAAAAAGTGGCACATGTATAACACCACAGAAAAAACACATTAATAACTTTCATTGTGTATTTCCCCTGGTTTAATAACATTTTCCATTTTATCTTTATTGAATGCACATTAAGCAAAGGGATTTGTCAGTATATAGAGAACAATACAGTTCCTGTTGTTTCACTGTGGTATTTAGTATATAGGCTGTCAGCACTATGAAATGATACTGTTTATGGGAAATAACAGGAGAAAGAAAATATAATATGATCAACCAAAAGGACATTAAAATGCAATATCCATCAGGACGTCGTTTCATTGCTCAGGGAAAATGTAAAATTAACTTTTAGTTTAATTTACATAGTCTTATATTTGGAGTGTGTAACTGACTTCACCGGCCTAATAATACATGAACTATTTGATAAAATCATATTTCAGAAGCAGGGTTTTTTAAATACAAATATCAAAAAGCATTCAATGTGTTGGCATTAGTTATGGAGAGTTATTCAGCCAGAGTATCGGTTCATAAGCTGCAATATTCATATGTTAATATCGTTGCAGATTAATTTTACATGGAGAACTCTTTGGGAACTAATACAGGCCAGTCTGTCCTGCTAAAAAAGTCCCAGCCTAGCACTCTGATCTCCTTACGTGCTACAATTCACCTAACTAAGTGTTTACTATCCCTGTGTGCTCTTGGCCCTTAGTAAAACTTCATGAGTACACACCTACATACAGCCTCATAAATGCCAGGGAACCATCCAGTTTAACTGAACATTTGTATCTCTCAAAGAAAAAAGATAATTTAATTTGGAGCATTTCAATATTAGAGCTTAAAGCCAAGCAAGAACACTCAACTGCACAAAAGTCTGAGAACCTGCAAAACATACAAGGCAAAGAGAAAACTACCAGATTAATCTTTGTGAGCCAAACATCTGTTTCTGATTAAAGCACTCTTGCCTAAAATGTGACTCCACCTGACTTAGAAGAAATCAAAAGACATCATTTGATGAACTGAAAGTTGAACAAGGCAGTTATATCTCTACTAAATCTTTTAGTACTGCTAAACTGCGTAAATGTCTACCACCCAGAGGACAGTCTAGAGGAGAAGCACAGAGAGACACTCTGGAGGCACTTTCTACAATGGCCTGG
Source organism: Oxylabes madagascariensis (assembly GCA_013400675.1). Taxonomy (NCBI): domain Eukaryota; kingdom Metazoa; phylum Chordata; class Aves; order Passeriformes; family Timaliidae; genus Oxylabes; species Oxylabes madagascariensis. The sequence goes on along the minus strand of VYZR01073650.1, from coordinate 13,374 downwards.
TGCCACATAGAACTAAGTGATTAAGCTGTCTCCTACTTCACAACCCACCCACCCACAAACCCATGTCTAGTCACCCAGCTCCTCTCTGTCTAAATGATTACTACTTTGGTATTATGAAATATGTTCTTGTAATGCTTGAAATTGTTCTTGGTGCTACACATTTCTGCACTTTGTCTAAGTATCACTTCCAAAAATAACCAATTTACCTACACACCATCTGGACGCTCTGTGATCACCTCCTTAACCTTTTCTTACTCTGTGATTCTACTACAGTCACCAGAACAAGCCAACCTGATCTTCACAGATGATTTCTCACAGCCCTGACACTTCAAAATTCCTGCACTCCAGCTGATTATAGGCTGTCAGTTATATTGCCAAAAGTCTCATAATAAAGAATGAAATGTGTAGTTACAAGGCAGCAACTCTACAGAGTCATGAATTTTGATTGGTGGATATAATTGCAATTCAGTATGATTATATACACAATATTGCTTGGAAAGCAGATACAGAAAATGCCCTGGGGAGAGAATATATATCTTAAGTATGGCAATATTAACAAAACCAGTATGAAATAACTGGCATAAAAACAAGCTGAAGGCAAAATTAAACATTATCTGTCAAAAGACAAATATCACATTTCCATATACCAAACCATAAGCAGAAGAAAAAACAAGTGATAAAATAGGGAGAAGTGGGCTATACAGAGGTTGTAGACAAGTGTAATATCATTTGGACAAAGAGAGGTTTTAACAGATAGGACCACATCAGGTACCTCAGGTTCATGGATGCTTTGGACGCAGCCCAGGATATGGCTGGCCTTCCAGGCTGTCAGCACACATGGCTGGGTCACATCCAGCCACCAGGTTATTTTAGTAATCTAAGTCAGATACCCTTTAGAGTCAGCTCCTTCTTTCCAGTCACTGCGTAGGACTTAGCTCCCCCAAGGGAGGCTCCTAAATTAAATAGCAAAAGTGGCTTTAACTATGTAATGTAGTACATATAGCCTTTCTAAAAGTGCCTGAAATTCCTGACACAAGGCATGATACATCTACACACTGTATGGACAGACAGATAAAGATCCTCATCATGCAAAACCATTAATGACATGCATTAAAAGAAAACAAAATACTACTAATATGGCTTGAGATTTGCCTTTGCTGGATATTTTATGGATTAAACATTTAATAAATACTTTTACCTGCACCTTCAGTTCCTTTTTTGCATCGATTTAGACAAAAACTATCACACCAGAGTACACTTTCTCAAAAAAAACATGCCTCTCATCTAAATAGTCCTGTTCTGCTAGACAAGGTAATGTTTTATTTCCCTTGCTTAGGGCCAAGGAGCTCTTCAAAAGACCACAAAATCATAGTGCTTGACAGACAAGGCCATAGATGCTCAAAGCCTGAATAGTACTGTGCAGATAAAGGAGACACTGTTCCTCAGCACGATTTGACTTAATTGCTGCAGGCCTGGTGAAGTAACACAGCAGTCAGCCCACAGCCATGGGGCACATTCTGCCAGTCCACCAAACTCATCAGTTTGAGTAATCATGGCTTGACCCGACTGCCAAATGCTGCACCGCACTGTGCTGCGACCAACCTGGATAATGGTACCAATATTCGAAGGGCTGCTATCCAGTTACTGAGTTCCATGGGAAAATGGTGTTTAATTAATGTATTTGACTGTTTGACTTGATGGACTCATTACAAAAAGCAAAGCATGAAATGTGCAATTACATTTATCCATAATAAATTCCCATTATTTTTTCCATGTGCTATTGGCTTGCATTATGGCTTGCTCTCACTGCATTATTACCTACAGCAAAGTAGGCAGAACATCAAAACCCTTTACACAGAATACCACACACTCCCTTTGCTTGCTGTACTCCTCAGCAGGGGCTATACCAACTCCACAAAAGCTCTTTAGGTGGATAAGTTATTCAGTGTCATTATGCACTGACACTGTTCTATGTACATGAGTCCCTACTTGCAGTTTTCAGTTTACAGATTACTGGTACTGAGGAAGAGGGGAGTGCAAAAGAAAGCAATGATTTCACATTTATTAAGAAATCACATCTAAGCCTATGTATTCTTCAGAGCTACAGAAAAAAAATATAAATAAAAACTGCATGCCATCAAATTTCATCATTTGGCAACTCCTGTGTTAAATGAGACTGCAGAAAAAGGGATCAATCTGCAGTCCCCTTCATCCTTACAGGCCTACCTGTAAGGCATAGCTTTACTCAGTGCATCACTGGGGCAGGATTAAATATCGACTGCACTCAGTGATGTTATTTCCACGGACAGCTTTAATGGGCTGTGTGAGACCAGCTGAAGTCTTATTTGTGGGCATGAACCAGAGGTACCCCAGCTTCACACAAATAACCTACTGCAGCCTGTCTCTTCGTCTTTGGATGAAATATACATCACAAGTGATTCATATTCATGCATGTCTTCAAACAACTGCAACTTGCTCAGACAGAAACCAGCATTCACACCTCCCTAGCAAAGATACAACCATCTTTCAGTCTCTTTTTTTCCCTTTCTCTCTGATGCAATTGATCAAATGAAAGAAGAGTTGAAAGAAAACATATTCCCCATTCTTCTATTACTGGAAAATGCTTTTGTTGGTTTTCCAGAAAATTTCACAGAAACATTCACATTTGTGTAGGAAAGAGACAGTTTTGTGTAGGAAAGAGAATTCTCACTTGAGATGAAAACACAATGGTAAAAAACAATGTTTAAGGAATCATAATAATTGTTTATAATAGCAGTCACTACCTAAACATTCTAGTAGCACACTCTTGCTCTTTTTTCCTTCCTTTTCTTCCCATAAAACAGCCACAGACTTTTAAAAATGTTTAAAACTGACTTTTCTATCAGTTTTACTTCTTGCTCTGTGACCTGAAATAATGAACTTCATATGAAGTCTAGGACAAAATAGTGACTCAATATTCTCACCAAAATATAACAAATGAATTGTGCAGAGATATATAGAAAGCCTTTTAAATTATTTTATGTATTTCCAAAAGCGCTAGAAGATAAACTCAGTTCAAAACAAACCCCAAAGTTTTATCCCTTTCTTCATCCTTTTCCCTTAAAACTCATTTCATTACACAGAAATAATTCTTTATGAGCTTCCGGCAGTTGGAGCCTCGGGTTGAACTTTCAACCATAGTAATAATGAAACACCTACATGAGAACTGGTACACAGAATGAACACTCAAATGACAGAGAGCAAAAATCAATTATCTCCACTGTTGAGGCCCTGCAGAAGTACTTCCCAGCCATCATTCCTTCCCAATGACAAGACCATGTTAACACCTTGTTCGGCAAATATACCAGTACTTCCCTCTGCTGCTTTTTCTGGCAAAGAAGCAAGGCTGCTACTGCAAACCAGTGGTAAAGACATTCTCCAGTAGAAGCTCTCCACACAATGTTCCCCACAGACATTTAGAGCCCTTGATTTCCTTGTACCATCCAGCAAAAAGTCCAGGAACAAATAGTGAAGATCAATTTCAGGGATGTAAGAATAAGTGAAGCATAAATTTCCATTCAGCATAAATTTGATCCTTCAGGGAAAAATATGTAAAACCAAATGACCACATTACCAAGAGGAACTGCGCATAAATTCAAAGACTGGGGAATGAAGAGTGTGAGTGAGGACTTCAGCAGAAACCACACTCATAAGATGAGAGGTCTAAAAAGTTTCTCCTGGCCCACAGTGGGCAGTCCTTTGCTACAACACTCATCAGCTAAGCTACCTCCATATTAAAAACAAGTAGGTTGTTAGACTATTTGCTCAAACCAAAACAGTGCTTCAGACTTGCGTCTTCCTAGTAAGAAACTACATCTCAACCTCCAGATTGCTTTTCCATGATCTGTGTATTCTCATATCTCCCATGTCAGCGTTGTTTTGCTTTAATATTTACCTTCAGCTTTAACAGGTATTTTATAAACAGGTTTTTAATAATCAGGTATGTTTATTACCACTCAGCTTTAACAGGTATTTTTCCCTTGACAACCCAGTAGCATCTCTCCACCTGCTCTGGCTAAAACTGCTGTGTTTCTTTGTTCCTAATAAATGGTAATTCCAACAACTCGTTTCAATCCCAGTCATGCCTCTTCTAAATGGAAGCCCCTTATCTGGGAGCACCAGGAGATTGAAGAACAGGAATTGGGGAGCAGAACAGGCATTCCAGAAGATGATGAGAGAATTTTGGAAACATAGAGTAAGTGTCCCTAACTGTACTGGAAAAATACCTCATTAGACCAAGACAACCAGATCTCTTGAGTTACACTCCTAATTGTTACTCCTCACCTGATTTACACTCCTAAATAATTGTAGTGTAGTCATAAAAAACCCCAGCATTATTAAACCTGGGAGAAGCTTAAATGCTTGAAATGCCCACATAGAATGCTTTACCAAGATCTTCTGTATCTCCTTTTCACCAGTGAGCAGCCACCAACAAAAAGTGAAACCACAAACATGAGACAGCAACAATGGTGTGTAAAAATGTTAAGCGTAGAAGTTTGAGTATCACTACTGAGTAAATACTTAAGACTTAATACAAACAATTTACTTTTAATGAGGCAGAGAAAACACTGAGATTTCATTAGGGAGATAGTAAGTATGCGTGAAAAACTATGTATAAGCTTTTCTTCTGCATATATATTGGGTTAATCTAGCCATTTTTCAATCATAAAACCTTTTAGCTCCAAGTTCCTACAGACTATCTTCTACTTTATAGTAATTTGATCCAAACTGCTCTCTCTGGTGAAACTATTCAACTATAAACAGACCAACCTAAAAGGTAAGATTATACTCATTATAATATATATATATAATATCATATAAATATATACTCATTAGGTATGCAGATATCAGTGACAGAACTCATCAAATAACCTTATTTCTTATTTAGGGATTTTCTTTTTTTTTTTAGTAAGAATTGTTTTGTAAATTTTTTAAGACTGACTAATTTCCTGATACCTCCACAATTTGTAATACTTTAGTACAAAAAGAATCTCCTAATTGGAAAAAAAAATTGCTTCCACTCAAAAAAAACAAACAAAAAAAACAAAACGAAAACCACCACCAACAACAACCAACCAAACAAAACAAAACAAAACAAA
>VYZR01073645.1:58541-70227 GCA_013400675.1 Oxylabes madagascariensis | reverse complement strand
CATAACCAGGAAGACACTCAGTGTTTTGCCTCTTCCCACATTGCTTCTCTCAGCTCTGACAAGGTGAGCCTTTGTGGCAAAGAGGTGACTCAGACCCTTCTGGTCGACTGACTTAAAACAATTCACAGCAAACGTGAAATCTGTCACCTATATCACAAAAGCACATGATGATATTGGTGAAAAATAATCAGTGGGTACTTATTTCAAGAAATGTTCCAGGCCAGGTTGGATGGAGCTTTGAGCAATTTGGTCTAGTGAGCAATATCCCTGCTCTTGGCAGGGGGGATTACAATTAAATGATCTTTATGGTCCCTTCTAGCCCAAAGTATTCCATGATTATATACTTCTATGACACAGAAAGCACATCATGCCTTTGGTGAAGTGTCACTTAAGAAGAAAAAACTAGATTTCACTTCCTGTATGTATTATGATCAGCAGCTCTGTGATGTGCAGCCAACTTTCCCTTATATTTGGAAATAATGGGATAACTTCTTATGGTAAGTAGTACCAAATGTTGACAGCTCTTATGTTCAATTGTGTCTGTCTGAAGAGGAGTGTTATAATGGTGCAGCACAAAAGATTTATTGCATGGTGGCTTTTTCCTGAAATTAATAGCTGTCTTTTGTTTTAATCATTGTGTATATAAGGAAAAGAAAGTCATAAGACATGGAGCACTTCTATAGTTCTTAAGAGCACTCTGCGTTGCCTAGGAGAAAGCCTAAAGTTTGCATAACAGCAAAAAACAGAGCAGCCTTAATTTTGCAGTGTGTAGTAATTTTACTGTAGACACAAACTCCAAAAGGAAGCCTCCGTTTCATTTCCAGCACAATTCACTTGTTGTTTGTGGCTTTTTTGGCACACAAATGCCAGGAGAGATAGTGAGGTACTTTTCAGCTAGCAGGCATCCATTTCCTTCTCTGAAGCAGCAATAATCATTGTTGAAATCTATCTCTAAAAACAGGAAGCTTTATCATTTTGATTTTCTAGCAACCTCGCCCTTTCTTGTGAACCTGACCCTGGCTACGAATCATCTGCTTTGATTCAAGCACGACTGTTATAAGACTGAAGAGCAGGTATTTCCTATTTTGCTCTAAAGCACGTACAGTGTGTGCTTAGAAACATCTCTGCTCAGGGTGATTCATCCAGCCCTGAAGGAGCATTGGTTAATGGAGCTTTACACAGGAGACCCACATGTTTGAATCATGTTTTTATTTACGTTTTATTTCTGTGGAATAGATGGAATGAAGCAAGACCTCTTGCGCTGGGAAAATATTATCTGAGAGCAAAGCAGAAGGAAAGTGCTGAGGATGAATTTGCAGGGACCACAGCACAGATGGTGGTTTTTGACACAGCAGCAGCAAGTAAATTACTCTCCTAGTGGTACTTAGCAAGAGGGCTCTCCACACAGAAGTGTAGCAGACTCACAGCTGCAGTGGTGTTCTCAGACACATTTCATCCCTTCTGGAATGGATCCTTGGCAGTGCATGCAGGGTTGGGTGCGCACACTTGGTGGTGCTGACTAATTGCTCTTGAAGAGAGCAGTCAGCCAAGACCACTGTCCTCCCAGCACTGTAGTCACTGAAACCCCCAACTCTACTCTGTGTTTCGGCAACATAAACATCCTTTGGATGCCCCAGGCTCTGGATTAGCCTATGGGAGAAAGCCCCTTCACTCCCCACTGCATAGGAAAGCTGGTGCCCAGCTGAGGAGCCCCTGGGATATGTTAGCCTGGGAAACTGCTGTCATCACTTTTGTCAAAAGCTTTTGTCTTTGGCTGGCTGTGAAGTAATCCTGAAGTGATGATGGTAGAAGAAGGGATACTGGCTTGAATGCAAAACACTGTTAAGACTGCTTTATTCCCAGCAGGACAGGCTGAACACCTCACTAAATCAACCCAGGGAGTGGGCATTTAAATGGCCGACAAGAAGATCCAGAAATAAATACTTTGAAAGAAATTGTAAATAAGGTCATTGTAGGTCTGCAGTCATCTCCAGTTCCAGTAGAGAACAACGTATCTGACACTGCTTCTTGCAGGAGTATGACTGCTTTATTATCTCCTTAAGCAGGCTGGAGAAAGAGAAAGGGAGGTGGTCTGGGAACTTCGTTTCCATGTTGCCTTGTACTACCTGGACAACCCTAAACATCATTTATCCAGCGATCTTGCCCCTCTGTGTCTCCTTCCCACAGCATAGTGGTCATCCAGAGGAGCACTGTGCAGGGATACAAGGGTCCAAGTGCACCAGCTCCATGCAGTTCCATGTATTAACTGAGTTACACTGAAGCCAATGTACCAAAAGACAAGGAGAAGGAACTATGGTTTCCCATTCCCACACTTGTAGCACCCTCTTTATGCCATTGTTTGCTCCATGCCATTGTGTCTTTGCAGTGTGTCTGCTCTATACAGACATTAGCTGACCTAGCTGCAGAGCCAAAAGCCAGGGCTGTGCTGGAAGTAACTGATCAACCATGGTCAAAACTGCTGTTGAAATCACAGTCAGTTCCTGAAAGAGTAGATAAGACATCCTTCAGCAAGCTCCACTCACTGGCACCACTGCTTCTGTCTTCTGGGAGCAGCTGCCTGCTCTGTCTCCAGTTCTCAGCACCTCCTCCTCCTGCTACCTGTGGTCCTCAGCCCCTCCCTTGTCCAAACCCCTGGGAAAGTCCTCCCAGGATCTCCAGGGAAGGAGCATGTAGGTGCTAACCATCCAGCCTGCTTCTGGTGCCTCCTGAGCACCTCTGCAGAGCCCTGCACGGCGTGGGTTTGTCCCCTACACGTCCCAGCATGCCCAGAAGTGTCTGGGGAGCTGCTGAGGAAGTGATGAAGGCTGGCCGCAAATACAGATTGTGTCCTGGCTGTGAACTTGACAGTCAGGAACTACAAAATACTTCTGTGGCCTAAAGTAGCATTTGCAGTGCTTTTTATTCTCTGGGGTTTCTTTTGCTTTGTTCACACCAGAGATCACTGATAATAGATGAGAAAAGGGAAGAGGAGGATTTCTCATTTGCAAACACGACACTCCACTTCCAGCAGAGGAGATTGTGCAAATCCTTTGTAAGCAGGAGAGCAAAAACACACCATGGAAAATGCACCAGGTTTTAACCCCTACAGTACTTGCATGATGATGTCCAGCTGGCTGACAGGAGAAGGCTCTCTTGAGCTTCTTTTCTGCTTACTGTCACTAGGAGGTTTTAAACATGTACATGTCACACCCCAGGAAGATGTGTAGTTGCATGACACAGAGCAGAAACTGTTTCTGTGAGAGGAAGAAAACAACTTCACAGACTGGGAAGGAAATAAGCAATCTGGGCCAAGAGTCTAAACTCTTTGCCCTGAATGCTTTCCCAGTCTCTGGCCTCTCGTTATTTGATTATCACAAGAGAAATCTAAAGAGAGTATTCACTGACTCCTGAATAAATGCTAACCTGTAACATGGGTCACATTTTTACCGGTGCATATGGGACCGGAGCATTCTGGCAACAAGTTCTGAGTCAACTGTGAAGAGCCAGAACAGCTGAGACACTGCTTATTTCAACAAATCAATCAAGACAGACCAGCCCAAACATTTCTTGGTATTGGATTTAATATTTCTGCTTCTTAGAGGTTCAATGGGTGTAATGCCCAGCAACTTCATCCATGGTTTCTGCTATGCATGGCTCCAACCAGAGAGCTTACTAAAGGCCTTTCTTGGTCCCATTAAGTAGCAGCTGTGAAGAAGATGGACATGGATGATCAAGTAAGAGAGCAAAGGAGACAACACTGCAGCACAGCAAGCTGAAGGTATCACTTCCTTGTTGTAGTTCAGATTTTTGTAGGCAACACAGCAAAGGATGATTTTAAAGCTGCATTTAAAGAGCTGCACTAGAGCCTGCTACTAGAGAGCAGTGGACACTGTAGTGAATGCACTCAAAATCTGAGGGGAGGCGTGGGGGCTCTGATGAGCCTGGCATAGACCAGATGAGGTTCTGGTGGTGATGATGTGCAGCACTTGCTTCTGTAGTCACACTAGGGTGCAAGTACTGGGATGTAGACAAAATGGTATGCCAGGAAGAAGACAGTCCATGGTAAAATCTGATAAAGGAAGAAGAGGCTGCAGAGGTTGTGCCCCTAAGCAAAAGGGTAGGGCAGCTGGTGACAGTTTGGGAGGGAGAAACAAGAGATAAACAGCCTCTTTCTTGTGGTATACAGTGGTGATTGAAATCTGAACTGATTTATAATGACTGCAGCTATTGCTCTCTCACTAATCCCAGTTCTTTGCAACATAACCCCCTTCTTGCACCCCAGCCATCAGTCTGCTCTTATTGATCATGATTTTGCATAAGGAACAGGCTGACCTTCCTTCCCACCCACACACATTTGTTGGCTTTTTGTGTACAATAGTGATTCTTAAATCCTTAGGCATCAAATTTCCTGCTCTGAAATCTTCCAAACCATATTGTTTTATCTTTCTAGTCTGCAAAGCACTAAGAAAAATCATATGTAAACCTAGCTTTATCATAGTGTAGAAATTCAATCCTTGCATGTGGTAGAAATCTTATGTCTCAGCAAATTTTACATTTTCTCATGCAACAGGGATGTATGTGCATGCACAAATCCTGGCTTTGCATATCAGATGCACATGTCAGTCAGACACAAACAAAATTGCAGTTCTGTCTGAGAAGCAGGATCCAAGCAAACACTGTTAGCAGCAAGACCCTGCACTGCTGCTCTCACATGTCCTTGACTTCTTGAGTCCCTGAGAATTGTCCAGCTCCTAACATAATAAGTCTTATATAAAAGAAAGAAACAACCTTCCCTTTCTTTTCTTTTTCTGAGGCCATGACTTAGGCTACTGAGACGTAGATCCAGGAAACCCAAGAAGGATGTGGTTTTTTAAAGCATCATTGACAGGTAGTGTGTAGGCAATTAAATCATTATCACAGTGTTTAAGTCAGGTTACTGAGTTGCACAAAGGAGTAGGCAAGAAAGTGGTAGAAAAGACATTGTTCCTTTTGGTTTTTTGAACAAGCTTGGAATTCCAATCTCCTTAAACAAACGGAGTAGTTAACCAGGGAGTTAATTATTGAGAATACAAAAAATTAAGAAATACATACCAATTCTGTCTGTAATACACTCCCTGTGGATGCAAGAATAGAGACTGTTCAGAATAAGATTGTAATTTTTTACATGCGTACAGTTTCGCAGGCCAGCTGACTTGGTGCACCCGTGCCACTACTGAGAATCGTGGTCTCCCTGCACCTGGGTGCCTTGCTTCCCCACGGAATGGAACAAGTGAAATGTTCACCATACCAAACAAAGGAGTTATCTTTGCACCCTGCAGTCAGTGCTGGCAAAGGGGAGGGGAGAAAAGGAGGAAGAGTGAATCTCCATTTCAGACATGATATGGATTTGCACCATGCAGTCTTGCCCACACCTGCCTCTTCATTTCCTTCAGGTTGTATAATTCATTTGAACTGATTAATGGGTTAAAAATTCACAATGTTCCTAAGAAACAAACAGGTCTGTATTAAAGATAACATTTTAAACTCCTTCCATCACCAACTTTTTCAAAGTGAGGCTGACTCCAGCTCAGCCTGGTGCCCTGGTCCATGTGCCATGCATCCCTGCTGCCGGCAGGAGCTTTCTGCACTCTCATCTGATCCCATCAGCAGCCTCCTCCCCTGGGCAAGTCCCCGTGGGGCTTCAGCACTGGCAGGCAGATACAGCTTTTGTGACCCCCATCTCAGCTTGCCATGCCATCTCACAGGGGAGGTACTACACAAAACCTGAGCTTTCCTCATGTCCTCTTTCTGGCCCTTCATCCTATGGCTAATAAGGGGGAAAGGGGCCACAAAGACCAGGGAAGAAAGAATGGAAACAAAGGTGAGATATATTCTCCCTCATCGATCTGAAATTTATTTTTCACTCCCCATTTTGAGAAGAATTGGTCTATCTCATATTCCTTCACTCTGACTGGGTTTTTGGGTTTGATTAAAAAAGAACCACAACCTAAAAGAAATCAAGGTGGCAATTAGATATTTTCTTTAAAAAGCCAAAGTAGATTCAAGGAAGAGTTATTATAAGGAATATTCCCAGATGAGTTTTCTGTTGATGTGCTAGTGTGGTCTATATTTATTAACAATATATAATGCCTGCTCTCAGTTTAGTGAGTATTTTTGCAGTTTATACAAATGTGATGAAGGAATGCCAATGTTAGAGTTGCGTTTCAGTCCAGCAGGCTGGATAGGAAGGAAACAGAAGGTTTAATTATGACAAGGTGTGGATTGCTGATACCAACGCATGACTTCTGAATTTACAGCAATCAGTGAAAGATGCACTTTTGCTTTAAAAGAAATATTTTCTGAATGGTGAGAGAGGACACAAGTACAGGTTGGGTTTTTTCAGAAAAACTTTACTCTCACATTACCAGGAGAAGAGATGGAACCCCAGCAGACTCTCTTTTAAGCACTGAGGAAATAGTAAAGTTTCAGAGTATTGTCATATTTTTTTTAACTGAAAATTCCTTGATATTTTTATCCTTGCAAACATTTTTAGCGTTCAAATTTGCTTAAGATGATTTCCCCAGGCAATTAGGAAATAAAAGTAGCCCAATATTATTCATTTGTCTTTATCTTGCTTCATGCTGTGCCTGGTGGCAAAGTGTTGTTTTTTCAGTTTCCCATGCTTTTTCGTCAAAAATGACAACCCTGAATTCTACACTGAATAATGTAGTTATGCAGTTTTGTTTATTTTTGCAAATTAAAATCCTGGTTCAGCTTTGGACCTAGCAGCTTGTGTTAGTATTAGACCTAAAAGCTAGTGTCAGTAATGGTGTAGGTTTGGCTGCTACATTCCTCCAGGTAAAGCACGGCTGGCAAGCCTTAGACCTTCATGCACAAAACAGCCTTTTCTGTACCACAGCAACCAGAGAAATATACAGGATTAAGTTCATCCACCAGGTTTGTTGCAGTGGTTGAGCTCCTAACATTGTTCAGTGTTTCAAAAGGGTGAGGATCACTGAGTGTTGACCATGGAGGGTGGGAGCAGCAATTTTTGAAGAAGACCAGAGGGGAAACACACACTGAACAAGAATGAGAAGACAGAACAAGCAAAGAAAAGACTTGAGGGAGAAGAAAGAAAATGAGAAGCAGACAGCACAAGACAGAGAAATAAGTAAAACATAGTTGTGCATTGCAGGTGCAAAAGCAGAAATGGAAGTGAAGGAGGGGGTGTTTTGAAGGGAAACTGAACACCAGCCCGGGTCACACTGGGTCAGCATTTCTCAGCCACAATGCACTCAGGCCCTCTACCCTTCCCTGGCCCAAGCCCAGAGCAGAGGTCTCTCTCACGACTGCAGCTGAGGGCACTGCTCTGCCAGCTGCCACAGGAACAGTCCTGCTCTCCTCCCCTTGGTGAGGCAGAGCCACACTAAATGAGACACTCTGGAAAGCGAGGTTACTGCAAAGAAGGGTGGGAAATCCCTCCTGGCTAAGGGAAACAGCCTGGGGTCAAAACATGCCAAATCTCAAAGCTTTCCATCGCTGCTGTTTTACTCCTGATCTATTTTTGTGCCAAAGTAGCTTCAGGTATGGTTACTGCATTTGGCTGAAGTTAAGAAACTGAAAAAAACATAGCACAGCCCTTCCACACAGTGGGTTGCCTCCCAGCAATTAGCCAGCTTACTGGGCAAGAGGAGCCTTGTGGAGTCACGGTCACTTGTTATTTTCATTCTGCCTCGTCAGCCTTTCCTCTCTCTGTGTCACAGAAAAAAGTCAGTTGCCTGAAACAAACTCCAGTTGATCTGAAGTCTGAACTAGCCCTGACCCTAATGACTCATTCCCATATTTTTCCTATTTGTTCCCCAGCCAAGAGAAGTTCCCCTTGGTTTGCCAAATTTTCAGGATTTTCAGAATTTTCAGTATTTGGGCTTGTAAATTTGGAGAGATTTGCCTTGTGTATAGTTTGATTTGATCTTTTTATTTGTTCACCTTTCTCTGTGTGGTTATGTAGTGTGGTAGGCTGGGGCAGACAAGAATGTGCTCTCTTAGCCTTTGCACATTTTCACATTAGTGAGAAATAACTTGGAGAGGGAATTCTCTTCATGAGCCCAAGCAACACATCCTAATATTCAATTACCCTCATAGCTGTAAAGGATGTTAGTGAGGCCAGTGCAGCTTATTCTGAAGTATTTGTCTAGTTGTACTGTGTGAATCCAAAGGAACAGCTGGTCTAAATTTCTCTAGAAATGGTTATCTCTGTGCAGATTCAACTAATTTAATTTCTGCTTTGGTTTTGGTCTGTCTGGTCTCCATGCCACCTCACCACTGGGACAGCCACACTTAGAGCACAGCTTTCCTTTGAAAAATGTCAGTGATTCATATACTCTTACCACAGCTCCCTGCAGCACTTCAAACTGCTTTACTTGCAGAATAAAACTCAAACCAGAAATAGGAAATTCACAGCCAGTTTGCTGTGTAATATGTTAAAAAATTAATCATGCACTCAGTTTACACACTCTTGTTTTGTCCACACAAAAGGTTTGTTACACTATTTAATACTCTTACAGCATTTCACAGGCTGGTAGCTTCTCCTTCTTGCATCAATGGCAAAACCCAAACTTTTAATTCAGGAACTCATTTAATGGTAAGACTTCGACAAAGTTTGAAAAACATACTTCATGACTGAATCACAGTCTTGATTTTTACAAGCCCAGATTTTAACCAGGCTGATGCTTTCTTAACTGCCTATTGATTGATGTTCATCATAGGCTATATTTTTATAACTTCTGTCAGAATAATGTTTAAGGCTACCACAAAAATTCATTCCAATCTTCTTTTTGCAGTGACCTTTCTGTGCAGATGTTCTGCAGAGATCCCAGTCCTCAGAAAACCCGACAGGGATGAGCCAGGAAATGAAACGCTGAGAATCTCAGGCTTGATCTGGAAGGCAGCCAGGGCACACTCTCGAAAGCAAGCAGCAAGGCTTCTGCCTTGAATGTAGGTCACCACTCACTTATGGAAATTCACTGCTCATGTGAAGAGTGACATGAAGCCGTGCTTTAGGGAGAACAGACAAACATGTAATGCTCTCTGGGCAGTAATAACAGTGGTGTGAGGGGGAAGGCTCCCAATTGCTTTGGCTTTTCCTACTCCTTTTTCACCACCTCTGTAGAAGCAAGGCATGTGAACACCTGACATCACTAGAGAGATTCCTCAAGGGCACATTTCACTTGGAAGCATAGTTTAAGTACAAAATTTCTTGATATAAATAAAGCATCTGCCTTTTCTCTTTTTAAACAGATTACACCCAAGAAGTTGTTCCAGGCTAAATTCTATTGTCAAGAAGAGGAGATGCCAGCGAGCTAATCTCCCCATTGCCTCCAGATCCCTGCCCACAAGCCTGCCTGCAGCAATTGATGGGGATCATTCCACTCTTGAGGAATGCAAACACACACAGATATTCATTATGGAGATCTGAATTCTCATGGGCTCTACTGACACAAACTGCAGAGCGTGCTTACTGTTTGCATTTAACCACACAATTCAATATGCTGGTATTGTACTTCAAAAGCAAGCAAGAAATAACTGGTGTGGTCAGAGCTGACAAACTTTTCATCTGTTTTCATTTCACATCATACTTATCAGAAGAACATCTTCTCTCATGTATGTCATTTAGTTTCAGGGCAGTAATGCCCAGTTCTCTGCCACTTTGCCACCCCTTCTTTTGGAGATCCACCACCAGCCACTGAATAACCTGCTCTGCTGGCCACTGTCATCACAGTGTGCCAACATCCTGCACATTCAATAAACCTTAATATATCTCAGGCATGATGATGCAAAGAAAATGTAAGTGTTCAACAAGAGGTCTCGAGAGACAGCACACTAAAAGACTTGTATTGGTGCTTCAGTCTCAGATGAAGCCATCAAGGTCTTTCATATCGGCTATCTGTTCTGAAAAGACAGCATCTCCTCTTGTTAATGGTCCTGTTCCTGCCTTTCCATCCTCCAAAATATAAATACTGCCCTTTGCATTTGCACTGTGTTTTTTTCTTAGTCCCTGCATTCTTTCCTCTCTGTAACACTAAACCTTTTGTTAAAATTACTTTCCTGTCCACCATACCACTAACAGTTGCACTTCCCAGAAACACACTCCTGATAAATAATGCAGCTGGGTTGCATGATGCACACCAGTGTTACAGTCCTAGCACCATAGCTTTGGGCTTCAGTAAGTAGTTCCCCCATGTCTGTGACAGCAGTTGCCATGAAAAAGGGCCTTTAATCCGCCTGCATAACAGGGGCTGTAAAAGGAAAGGATTCTGCTTGGCAGACAAAAGTAGGACATCAGGACCCAATCTCATACAGTCTCAGTTTTGGCTCAAAGTCATGATTATTTCATCTTGCTGGGAAATACTCTGGTTGGAGATGTGCTGCATCTCAGTTCAGTTGCTCCCAGCTAAGAGGAGAAACTCATACAAGTGAGTTTCAGATCCCAATTCTGGTACATATTAAATACAATTTTTAATACAACTGTCAGGACAAAAGGCTTTACCGGCCATTGACCATTTCTGAAGAAATACATTGAGGATTTAGGGAGGATATAGGGACCTACATCCAAAATTAAACCGGAAAAGAAAACCAAAACAAAAAACCCCCAAATCAAACCACTAGCTCTGACTCTTCGGGAATTCTTTCCTTATACTTACTGGTTTAAATTCCTCCATTCCTAGAGGTGCAATGCTGAGCATGCCTAGAAGTGCCTTGCTGCTAACCTGGCTGAACAGGTTGCCATCCAAGCCTAACCAGTAATCAAAGATTGGAATACAAATTCTCTGTTCTATTAGCTAGCAGCCAGACAAATCTTCCAGTTAAATCTTCCAGGCTTAATACAGTTAGTTACAGATTTTCTGAAAATGGTCAGAGTTCCATTGCAGGAGCCAGATGCAACCACAACCCCTTCTGTAACATAAATCCTGAATTGCCTTGTCACTTGTGCTCAAAAAAAACTCCCGCTGCTCTAGCCAGAGTCTGGGCTCCAGCACACCACTCAGCACTTTTAGCATCCTCACAGCCCTGGTTGTTAAGATGGGAACGGGTTTGCTGTGAACTCATCACATGCTTAGAATCTTCATTCAGGGTTTGTGCAATGACACATACAACGAACGGTCCGTGGGACCTGTCCACAAAGCCTCTAGCTCCAAAATACAAGCCTCCACCTATTTAGCACAAGGATAGCTCCATTAGATGATAATACCAGGAAGTATGTACTTTATTCAGACAACTATAGAAAAAGGGTAAAAAAATATGTGTCTATTGAGAAAAAAAAAAATAAAATACCCCAAAATCCTTAGTGGAAAGAGCTCATAGACCTTGATTTCTCAAGGGGCAAATGATTTATGATCCACCATTCTGAATTATTTATCCTCCATTCATCTTTTTGCCCTAGAGAGGTATGTCTATTATGCAGCTCTAGTTATCCAAAAGTTGGATACCTAGTCAGAGCTGATTGTCTGAGGTCACTTCACAGTAGATATGCAGACAACTCCAGAAGAAGAGCCACCCCTCCCAGCTGAGGTACCTCCCTGAGACTCGCCATATTGACCAGAGAAGAAGCTGAGATGACTAGTTCAGACTAGGCAGCTACCTTAAAATGATGGGTCCCCTCTCCCTCTCCCTCTCCCTCTCCCTCCTCCTCTTCCTCTCCCTCTCCCTC
>VYZR01073645.1:29851-47595 GCA_013400675.1 Oxylabes madagascariensis | reverse complement strand
AAAAAAAAAAAAAAAGAAGTGGGATATCTGATTCCTGCCAGCCATGATATAAAAAGAAATGTATTTTGCATGGAGAACTATTGTATCTCTGAAAATTGCCACCAAATTGTCACTGGAAACATCAAATCATCTTTTTGTTCAGTTTTGTATTTGTTTACCAAACCGCTTACGGATGTCTACAATCAACAGCCTTTTCTTAAATCATCTGAAAATGCCATTCAGTGAAATTCTCAGATAATTTCCTATTAAAACACAAAAAGGCAGCTTTATAGTTGGAAAGCAATAGATTTATAGATGAGTATGAAACTTGGCAGCTCTGAATATGAGATAGAAATAGGGAGCTGACTTTTGTGGGTATTCCTCTCCTTGTGTCTAAAGATATCTCTCCCTATCTTTCAGAAACATTACTTAAGGCTTTTCTCTGACAGACAGGGTGGCTCTGAGCAGAGCCCAGCTGAAAAACAGGGTCCAAATCAACAGTTCCCAGCCTTCCTCTTGTCAAGCAGTCCACAGGTTTCCCTTACCAGCCTTCTTTTTCAGTTCTTTATTATTTTCACATTGTGCCACTTCAGACAGTGTTTTGTTAAGCAAAACAAAGTCTACTGCTCCTGGTATTTTTTATCCTCCCCTGCTTTTACAGACCTCTCTTCTGTGGCTAGTAAAAGGTGATACCTTCAGTGACTTGATGCAGAGAAGGCTTTAACTTAATATACTAATAGTCAAGGAAACCTGCTCAGTATTCAGAGACAGCTGGCCTTCATTCAAGCAAATTAAGACTTTAACATAGGTCGCTTCTAGATGCAGGACTCCATGGCTGCCCTTGCCAGCTCAGCATCACCTCGCCAGGTCCCTGGGTGTGCTCGCAGCCAGGAGCCAGACCCAGAGCCAGACACATCCTCTCTGCACGGCTTGTGATCTGCTGGGCTCCAAAGCTCTACTCAGTGCAGGTTTCATCAGAAATTGGGTGAATGCAGTGAAAATGGGTGCATGCAAGGCTTTTCACACCATGCAGTAGCATTATACACCATTCATTTATTTGACAAAAGGGAGAGGCTCCAGCTCACAGATTAGCACAATTGAATCTGCTAACTCAGGTGGCCAAATTCAGAGGCAAGAAGTTGAGCACAAGAAGCTGGCCACAGGGAGCAGAAGCCACAGAGAGGAGAGGGGCAAAAGCCACAGCAATGAGCCACCCTCCTTCTCTCCACACTGTTCCCAGACCTTGGTGAGAAACACACCAGGGTATATTGCAGTGATAAGGTGCTATAATGCAGTTCCCCTGGTGAAATGTTGGTTTTGGGTTGACAGGGCAGCCTCAGTGCAAAGGCTCAGCAGCTGCTGAGCCTCAAAGGAGAAATGGGGACGGATGTGGTTCTGTGCAAGTTTTAGGTACTGCGTTGGTGTGATCGGGAGTGGAGGGAAAGTCTAGAAGCCAGAAAGGGGTTGTCACCAGCCCCAGGTGTTTGAATCCCTGCCTTGGATTAGGGTGGGCTGGTACAACCCCTTTGCTTGCTCTGGGCTTCTGGATTTGTGTAAATCCTAACCTTGATCTTCTTTTTATTATCACATTTGGGATAAACAAAGAACAATTCAGTGATCTGCACGTATCTTTGAAATAAATAATTTTTAATCACTTCCTCCTTGGTTTAATACAAAAACAGTGTTTCTGTGGACTGCTGGGTTTCTCTGAACTCAAGCTCACAGCAGCAGAGACGCAGCCTTCTCTCTTCCTCTGGCAGCTGAAAGGAGATATTTGCAAGCGTGTGCTGTGGGGAGCAGAGTCACTTCCTTACCATGTTTGGCCAGAGAAAGAGATTGCACCAAACACGGAAGCACTCATCATTGTGTAGTTCAGGAAAATATTTCAAGCATCTCTTTTGCCGTCCTGCCCTTTTTTTTTTTTTTTTTTCCTTTTTGGTAAAGGAAGATGCATATGCTTCTATGTTATATTGTTTGAAAACAAAAGGCTGAGCCGACTCAGACTTGTCTCAACAGTTTTATTTGACAAAGTAGGATTCTGCAATTGAACTGAAACTGGCTAAAATGCAGTGTAAGGACCAAAGCACCTGGCATGTCTCTGCCTAAGTGAAGTTATACCACAGTTGATAAAAAATCAGCTAGGGTACGAAAGAGATTAACATGAAGCAGGAAAGCAGGTACCACTGAGCAAAAGGAGTGTTTAAAAAAACTGTTGTTTCAGCACTCTACATGAAAATTAAACGAAAATGCAGTTATTTTCAAGTAAGCTCTGCTGGGATGTGTGCTACTAGCTGGGCATTCATTTTAAATGCTATCAAAGCTGTTACTTACGTCATTATTTTTGTCTGTCTCATAAAAGATCAGTGTCTCAAAGAATTCCTATTAGACTCCCACCTTGGGGACAGAGTGCAGATGTGTCTTCCTTGGTGTAGGCAGCACCATGAATGTTTATGAGCACCCTGGGGCCCAAGTGCCGCCACTCACTGCTGAGACATGGGAAGGTAGTGCAAGTACCTCCACCACATCTGAATTTGGGTTTTCCAGTGTGAAAGGGCTCAGGGAGTGCACTCAGAGTTGAAAACTTGGTGCTCTAGGCTTGTCTGGCACCACTGAGCGAGTGGTGTGAGCCACAACAAGCCTCAGAGTGAATTATAGGGAACCACGCGAGGCTAAAGGGTGCCAAAGGGGCTACTGGGTAATGTCCTCCAGGCTGCTCAGGAGGGGATGTCTCTCTTATCCTGGAGGGGTGCCCATACACCTCCTGTCGCCCATGAATGCCTCCTGCCCCGCAAGCAATTCCTTCAGCAAAACACAGTGCCAGCATGACTTGATTTGCAGGAAATGGGTGGTTTTGCTTTCAACACACCTTACCCTAGCAGAAGGACAAGCAAGCGGTGAGAATGATCTGACAGCAATGTCCCCAAGGCCTATGGCCTTTTTGCTCAGCTGCCTTGTGCTGGGCTGTGGAGTGCCTCCCTTTGCACAGCCCTACAACTGCAGCAGGAAGTCTGCAGCAGGAGGAAATCCATAGCTTTCCCTAGGACAGTGCCTCACACAGGTTGTGGCACTTGGGTTTTCTTCCTCTCACAGGATGGAGGCTTCAGAGGGTGTGCATGCTGCATTTCTCGTTTCAAAATTCTGAAGGAGTTCTCTTCTATAGGACTGGTTATGTCCTTGTCACAGGCTTGTGGTGCTCCCTCCCAGGCACACAAGCAGTGCTGGTGAGAGCAGCCATGGGAGCAGGATTCCCAGAGAAATACTCTCCCTTGATTACTGTTCAGCAGGGCAGGGGCTCCATGCCTGACATTGCACTGACACACCACAGCACAGGCAGTCAGAAAAATCCCTTTATCTGGGAAAAGCAGTTGATCCAGCTTCCACCAGGGCAGCCTTTCAAAGGCAGTTGAAATGAAAAAAGAGCCATTCTTCGTTATTAGTAATAATAGCTACAGCAGCAGCAGCAACAGCGGATTGCATTCATCATTCTCTGCACTGAAAAGCTTTTAGCCTCATCTGCCTTAGTTTTTAAATTAACAGCATCTGGGAAATTAGAGCTTATTGATTTCCCTGGGTTTCATCCCATTCCTTGGGATTCAACAGGGGTATATCATCACTCTGTGACTGCAGATGATTTGTAGAGCAAGGTTGGTGGTTCCCCACCTCTGCAGATGCTCATGGGCTTCCTCAGAGGCCACGTGCAGAGCTCCAGAGCCCTGCCCAAGCTGTTGCTACAGACCAAAGATGTGCCTCCAGGAAGAACGTGTAAGGATTGTCCTCTCCAAGTCCCTGGAATGAGAAGGACGAGAGGAAAGATCTTTCTCTGGTTACTGCTGATCTTAAATAAGGACAATATTTTCTGACAAACTCTTTATCCTGAGGAAATGCTGAATTCTTCATTTTTCCTAGTAGCAGTCTACAGAGAAAGGTTACTCTTGTACCAAATCTAGGAGTTTACAGCCACTTTGGAGCTGGCTCTTTCCTCTATTCCCAGATGGCTGCTATCCTGCTCTGAAATCCCAAACATTTTCACAGGATGAAAATAAATATTCCCAGCCCCATCCATCTCCTCACAAACCTCTGTGGCACCTCATGGCAGGGAGAAGTGCACAGCTGATGGAAGGGACAGGACACCCTGACTGCTGCCTGTAGTTACTGCACTAGTTAATACTGCTAGTAGTTAATAGTACTGCTGCCTCTAGTATTAGCCCCTGCAGGTAAGATCATATGCCACCTCACCTTTGCCACTCTGAGGCTCAGTCTGGCCTTCTGCCTCATCCAGTGTAGCCCCAGACTCCTAAATTCATGCCCGGTTACCCCTCCTTTTCCTGTTTTTGCACACGTTTTCTCCTTGTTTCCTGTCACACTTCAGTGCACCCTGTGCTTGAGAACAAAACTCTTGACAAATGTCACTGGCAGTTACTATTATGAGCATTAGACAGCTGAGGTTAACCATCAACCTTTGTTTGTATGCCGTAAGCACCTAAAAGATGAGCAGCAGCACTTTCAGGAACAAAATGTTAAAAGCAAAGACTTTTCAGTGTCAGTGGCACCTCCCAGTCCTGTGATCACCTAAGGGGTGGCTCAAAGCCTGGTCCTGACCGCAGCACCCATGGAGGTTTTCCGGTGGAATTAAAGAGTAAGGAGATCCGGGAGCACCAGGTACAGCCGTGTGTTGTGTTGTCTTTTGCTTTCACTTTATGATATCAAATATTACTCAGTTTATTGCTTGGTGGACTGATGGTCACTCTGCGTGGCAGCTGGTGACTCAATGGCAGCGCCCTGTCTGTGACAGTGCCACAGTGACCCAAGGCTACACCCACGGGGTCAGGGATCAAACTGACGTGGGGGGATGGTGGGAGGGAAAACCTTGCTGGGTAGAAGCTGTGAGATTCACTGAGCACCTACTTCTTAGCCTCTGATTCATGCTGAAAGCAGTGCTGGTGGACCCCACAATTCTCACACAGCCGGTCACCAGGCAGATGTCACCCCCTCACCCTCACCCTTGCAACAAATGGGGTGAAGTAGAAGTTCTTCCAGACAAGAAAAGCCTCACGATTCATGCCACTAAATACAGCCAACGAGACAAGTTTTTTCCTTGTCTGCTTGACTCCCATCCAGCAGAAGAGCTCTTGAACCAGGTGGCCAGAAGCAGTGGCTGGGTTTAAGGTGTTGCTGAATGATGTGCCTGAAGAAACTGGCAGAAACTACTCCAGGGTCCCTTAAATTACCCATGACTCACGCATCTATGAAGTCATGCCCCTTTCCTGTTTATCTTTTTTATCATTTTTTATATATTGTCTGATACTGTGTCAGCTCTAGTGTTTTATTAGACTTCCAGGTCAAGGGTTGTGAACTTATTTGTTATTGTCTTGTGCAATAAAATAACGTCTGCCAGCTTGACAGCAAAAATTTCAGTTTTCAGTGAGGATTTCAATATTCTTTGCAACATATGTAGTTCTCCAGATGTCTGAATGCTTATAGAGTCAATACCAGCTTCCAGCATTTATAATGAAGAGATCATATATGTTTTTCTCCCAGCATGTCCAAAGTTCCCTCTTCATGGCCTCTGACTCCATTATTTCATGTCCTTCTCATATGTGAACTCTTAAACCTAATACTTAAACATTAGCCTGGCTGAGATAGTATTTTTGGTTTATGTTTTATTCTGCATAGCTCTGGAAAACAGGGCTGGAGAGAGTTTTGAGAGGTCATGAAAAAGAAAAAGAGAGAGAGAGAGTAAATTCCAGCCAAACATCTCTTAAATTACGATTAAATGGTAAGTGACTCTGCCAGCTCACAGCATTCTGGGTTCTGGTACAAGGATATCTGCAGAAGGAAATAGGTCAAAGACAGTGGCTGATATGGGTACAGGCTTGGGTTTGCGGCCTCAAGCAGGAAAGGGTGTCTTTAGCTTTTTGGGTATGTGAGGCCTTTGGTGGATCTTCCCTGTTTCAGACATCAGAGTCAGAAGGAAGTCCCTGCCACTGGCAGTGAATTGATGGTCAACATGGGACTGCACAGGAGAAAAATGATGCTAATGCATTGGGTAAGAAGGTTGAAATGGAAGTAATACGTGTGTTTGCCTTAATATTTTTAGAAGCTTTTAAATGCTGAAAGTTTGAGGCTGCTGTAGCCATAGTCACTGCAGGAGGGTACAGTTACACATAACAAGATATGAACACAGCTGCAGTTGTTGTTTGACTGAGTATTGCCTGCCTGGTGCAAATAATGCCAAAGCAATCACCACATTGACAATACTCATCTCACTGCTTGGAGAAAAGGAACGACTGGCAAACCACAACCACGTAATGCATTACAAGAACCACTGCAGCACTGATCTGATCAGATAGTGCTAGTCCAGTAACACACCTGGTTAAAGAGCAGGGAAATAGTTCATGCCATGATGATCCGATGATATAAATTATGTATGGCTTCAGCTGCCCCGTGCTCATGCTATCCCCTAGCATGCAGCTGCTAGTTTCCTGCCTTCATGCCGTGTGCTAAATTACTATCAAATAATTTAGTTTGCAAAGGAGGTCTGCAGGTCATCTGCTCCTACACTTCACCCAAAGCAGAGCCAAGCTTGCATTTGGATGCTCAGAGCCCTTGGAACTTCGACGATATCTGGTGATGGAGGTCTCCCCTGCTTCCAATGTTGACTATCCTGATTATCATTAGCTTTTTCTAATACGCAGCAGTTGCAACTTGTAGGTGGAAAGACTGGTTGTATCTTCTCTATAACATCCCCTTAAGGCTTGGTTTGCTCCAAGCTGCACAAACCCACTTCCTCTTGCAGTCTTTCCTCTTATATGAAATGCTGCAGTCCCTAGTTGCTCTCCACTGGACTTGCTCCCATATGTCAATGAGCTTATTGTACTTAGGAGCCCCCCAAAACATTTTCCCAGCTGTAGTTTCTAACCCTCCATTGTTTTCAAACTTGTAAGATCAAGAATGATTAATCTATTTATTTAAAGGAAATAAAAGAAAAAGTCATATAAGGGCACAGTCCCTGGGCTGTCTCTGCATTTAGCATTAGACAGATGGCTCACATTCCACCTGAGTCTCTGGAGGCAGATGCAGCCCAGATCTAAATGGGGAGCTGCTCAGCTGCGGCCATGTCAAATGCTGACCATATGTCACAATGGATGGTGTCAAGGGGAAGAGGGGAAAATACAGCTTTACAACCCTGCTCAAGTGTCCTGAAAATCAGCACCATGTACTGTCTCCTGTTTGCTGTAGATCTTAGAAAGACAAGTAAATTTTTTGTCATCAGCTGTCAGGCAAATAAGTTCCCTCAAAGGATGGAAGTCACAGTACATAACATCTCCTAATGGCTTGTTCTGGAGTAAAATCACCTTCACATGGGACCACAGAAGCAGAGAAGTGTTACTGGCCACTTATAAAGCAGTAAACTTCATTTGGAGGTTAGGATGCAAGCAGTAGCCCATATGGAGGTGAGTACAGGAAGATGGGGAGATGGCAGCAGTTACGTACAGCCTAGAGTAATGCCAAAACTTAGACTGGTCTAAAAAGAAAGACTTAGACTTAGATTGTCTTTTAAAGGAAAATGTTTCTCACTGTTAACTGTATGGAGAGCCTCAACTCTGAACTCACTGCTCTGCCTAAGAATTAGTCCCCTGACCTCAGCTAAATTAAATGCTGGAACCTCACCCAGCCATTCCAATAGCGTCACTCAAGATGCATCCTAGGGTCCTATTTCTAAAAACGCTACACAGCAAACACATAATAATATAATCAGTACATAAAAATAATGCAAAAATCATCATCACATCAATATTGATGAGCTCCATATTTGTTTACTACTTGAATAATACACCAAAAAAAGTAATTGTTTTCAAAGTACACAACTGTAGGCAGTAATGTCTATGAAATATACCCAGATGTCTGGACAAAGATATTGGAAAAAACTACATTTGGAATGTCCCACGGACTCACATGATTATCTTTGACAGACAATCTTTGTGATGCTTATCAAGGTTTAGAGTCCATTAACGTGTTTCAGTTTGGGCACTCAGACTCATGCAGTCTTACTAGACAATAAGAAAATATTAAACTGAGCTGCACAAACATCTAAAAATAAAAAGCAATGGGTCTAAGCACACTCTTTTATATTTCTGCCACAAGTAATGGCCAGCAGTTGTACCACAGAAACGACCATCATATCAGTGCTGCCCTGGTGGTGGCCCAAAAATAATCGTACCATTGCTAGGCATGACTCAAGAAAAAATAATTACTGTTGTAGCTGGAGAGAACCAAAGGGCACCACGTCCATCTGCTTGCCTCACGGCAGGCTCAGTTCGCTATTTATTGTGAGTGGCTGGTGCAGTTTGGAGTTCCAACTCCTGCAGCCCGCACTCTCCCGCTCTGCCCCGGGCAGGGAGCGGAGTCCCCCGAGTGCTGCGCTCCGCACCCGGGCGGTCACCGCGTGTCACCGCGTGTCACCGCGTGTCACCGCGTGTCACCGCGTGCCACCGCGTGTCACCGAGCCTCGTTGACTGCGTGGGACGGGGACCCGCGGAGAGCTCCTCAAAGGGTGCAGATTACAGGCTCAGCAGCCCAGAGAAGGCGCAAAGCACACCCAACCGCGCTGTTCTGGAGCCAGAACGCTCCTTCCCAAAGGCTGCCCCCCTCTCCTTCCCCGGGGAGTCTCTGTTCCCCTCTGCTCTCCTGCATCGCGGGAAGGGAAGGGCATGGCAAACCTAGGAAGGAACAGTCTAAAGGCAAGGGAACAAATAGCTGCTGAAGCTGGAATTAGTGTCTTGGTGGGAGGTTGAGAATAAATCTGTCATATTTAGCCTCTCTTTCAGCTGTTGCAGAGCGGGACATTACATCCAACAATGAACCCAGCAGGTAGCATATAGGAACAATATGGGCTGAGGGAGCAGCCGCTCTCCCCTCTCTGTTGCTTCTTATGAGTACACTCATTATTTATGCAACACTAGAATCCCAGATTCTTCATCTCAACAATAGCCAAAAGAACAAAATTCTTGCTGACTGTTTAGCACCTTCAGAGAACAAAGTAAGGAGGAAAGAGGAAACTCCCATTCAGCTGACGTGGAAAGATGCAGTAGCACTGCAGGCACATTGGCTTCACAAGGTTTCCAGCTTCTGTTACTGCTGGAGGGCCCCAGTCCTTCTCACCCTGCTTCCCTCCCACACCTGACAGAATCAAATCCTAGCTATTATGGACACACCTGTCTGTTGATTCAGCTAATGAGAACAAAACCGATAGAAAAGCTTCACGTAAAAACTCACCAAAAATAAGAATACACAGGCTAGTTTTTGTCAGAAGTAACACAATGATGTCATAAATTAACTGGGAGTTTTGCTAACTGTGAACAAAGGGGAAAAGTAGAAGCGATCTGAGAATGCCCTATAATAAAAAAATGAGCTGAGCATCTCAACAATAGACAAAAATTGACCCAGCTACACACTGAAAAAAGCCTTTATTGAATAACCTACTGAGAGAGGTTTGGTGATGTTTATTTCCCAAGCCACCATAATACCTACAGATCACACTGCACCTGAAAGAGTGTGGTAGACTCCATAGGATCTGCTTTTTTAAATTTGTCCTGAGCCCAATTTTTAAGGGCCCAGTCCTTTAAGGATGACTTTACAGAACAACTGGAGCTACTACCAAAAGAGGGGGTTTCAGTGCATACATGTGTCCAAATGAAGTGGATGCTTTTGCAGATCTGTCCCCACCTGTGCATGCTAATTAATTTCCAAAAGCTGACATAAAGGTAATGCAGAAGATAGTCCAGGTACTCAGGCCAGTTTGCTCTCTAAACAAGAGAAGTGGCAGCATAATTAAGATTTTTTTTTTTATAAGAAACACCAGTTGTTGATGCTGTTAACACTCTGAGCACATTTCTTAATTACAAGATGTGCACTACAGTCCCTTCCCTCAGTCTGTTGGCGTGGGTGCTCTTAGATCCTTCATTTTCAGCACTGGAGTCTGTCCTTACAGATTAACACAAAGGAGCAGAGTGTGAAACACTGTAAATCAGGAAGCATATGGGAATAAACTCGAGGAGTGAAAGACAAAGTAGGAGGAAAACTATAGTCATAAAGGCAGTAGGGCTAGGCAAATGTTACACTGGGTATATAAGGCTACGTATTACCCTATAAATGCTTCACATAACTATGTATTCCATACTCAGAACTTTTAATACTCTGTGGAGATTACATACATATGGTTCTAAAAACAGCACTCACTCAATATATGAAATACCCCTGCTAAAACAATTGCACAGGATCTAGGGGAAAAGCCAAATAAAACTATCAGTTTGATCCTTTTGTATGGGAGAACAGCCATTCGCACATTTAAATATTCTTTTAAGTTACTGGAAGAAAATCAAGACAAGAAGTTAATGACAGTAACAGACCTTGATATTTGGTTCATTTCATGGGGGATTTATGAGAGACATATTTTATAATGTGTTTACTAAGGTTGCTTTCCCTAAAGTGGACTAAGCTTCTGTACTTTGAGCCTGAACTCTAAAATCATAATCAACCAAATAATACCCATAAATTGCACTTTTCTTAAGAGGAAACAAGGCACTGCCCCGTCCCAAATTTTATCTTCTAAGTGATAGAAATTCCAGCTGATATTTATGCCTGTTGAAATTATACCGAGAAAATAATCCAGAGAATACTGCATAAGAAAGGTGTACATTTATATGGTACAAGCTCCACTATGGCTCTAAAATGACTGAATACTTACCATTAAGGTAAACTAACCAGAAGACCCAGAAGAGGATAAGTGAGAAAATAGAAGTGAAATTAGAGGCTAGTAAAATAGCACTGAAAAAGGGCAGTAATTCATTTCCAGCCCTATTAATTTGTTGCTGAAATATTACTTCCTACTGTGAAACAGAATCACTGGTCACAACTGAGAAAGGAATTAAAATATCATAATAAAACTATTTCATTTAATTTTCATTTAATCCTCCTATATTCATACCTGCTTTCTGAAGGTGGTAAAGTGTGCATATTCTTGTCAATTTAGCTACTGACTGAGTTAAAGTGTGGGGTTTTTCAAAAAATTGTCATTGTCTTAATGGATAATGCATGTATGATTGAATTGCCTGAAAAGCACAGAAGGAACATAGAAGGACCTAGAGGAAATAGAAAGCGGCATCTTACGTGACTGTTGAGTTCCTAACTTTTGTCTAGCTCCAGACAAACATTGAACTATAAATTAAATACTTCTCCAAGCAATGATAGTGCTGCCTCAGGCTGCCTCCTTATTTTGGTGAGTATGTTGTGGGTTGCTGAGGGATGAAGAAGAAAAAAGGACTGCTCTTGATCAGAACCAGGACAATCAAGGACCAGCTTCCTCAATCTTGAGAGACAGGGATGGTGATGAGGAGTGTGGATGATGGTTATTCCCACGAAAGAAATAGTCTTTTGCTTCTGCTTGTAGAAAAGTCTGTCTGTATAGGCACCTTTCTTTCCCTAACCAAATCTAGTAATATCAGGCAGTAATGATGTGTCAAGACTATGTGTGGATATAAATTTACAGCTCCTCCAAGCTCAATTTGCAGAGCCATCCATGCTCTCAGTCCAGCTGAGTATTTGAAATGGAACCTGCAAAAAAAAAGAGTGCAGTAACAGGCTCTTCTTATAAGGGAATCCACATCATCTCTATTAGGCTGGTTTGGTGATTTAACTTTTGTACAATTTGAAAGACCAGAACTAGCAGACAAGGTCCCTTTTAATGTCAACAGAGATGTCTGAAGTAGCTAGCTGCATATCTTCTTGTTTGTTGAGATAAAACTGAAGCATATTTTAACATAAAAAATATTTGTTGGCTGGGTCAAATACATAGTAACTCTTAAAATACTACCAAGAATGGTATATGCAAATGAAGAGACAATTTTTGTCTATATATATAATTTGTCTTAAGTGCACAGTGTACACTAATAAATGGGATCCTGAAAACTTACACTGGAGATATTGAGTGCACTGTTGAGTGCTGTAATGTTTGAATGTTCCAAAGGGCAAAAGTATGTTTGATTACCTCACTGGAAAGACTGTTTTGCATATTAGGAAGGAAAGTCCAAGTGTGATATGCCCCTTCTAGGCAAGAAATAAACTGTGGATAAACTGTGCTGGATTTGTAAAAATGGCCTCACTACTGTCAAATGCAAGAATAGTGGTTGAAGGCAGCAGACAGTCCATCACCAGATTAAAAATCTATACCGGCATCTGTGGAAGAAGCCATCTATAAGGGCCCACTAACATACATTCATATCACAAAGGATAATTTCTCAGACATCATTACATCTGTTGAAAGAATTTAGTGTATATAGTTGAAATTCAGCATGGCGTTATAAATAATTTGCATGGCAAAGACCAAAGCGCAGGCCTTGATCACATAATTAATTGATTTATCTGCACAGAGAACAACTGCCAAATCTTTGTTCATCGGTGGGGTGCTTACTCCTGTGATTAGTTCCACCGGTTACTGCCACCTTTTCTCAGCCTGGAGCATGCCCACCCCATAAAAAATCCTTCACACAGGAGTGGACAAGGGTACGAAATGCTAGTGATTGCTTCATAATCATAACCTTGTATTACTTTATTCTTTCTGGTGGCCCATTTTCTTTTAAAACAATAACATTTTAGAAAGTTACCATGCCTGAAGACATATGTGATTAAGACGCCCATAATACAGCACTGATCTAAGCTATATTACTTCTGTAAAAATATCAATAAAAAGGAATTTTAAAACATGCTAACTACTGCATGGTACTCCAATTTCCTATCTGCCTTAAATTCTACATGCGTATTTGGATATTGTTATGTGTGAAGGATGATGAGATGTTCTGTTCCAGGAGAACCAGTGCTCTGGGTAGTCCCATCCTTGCTGACTCTGGGCCAGGAGCAAGTAACAAGAATAACAAACTTTTCAAGATCACTTATCACAGCTGGGCATGAGGGGATGACCCTCTCCCCCTGCCCTCTTCTAAAGCACTGCGCAGAAGAAAGTTGCCAAGGACCAGGCTCTAGCTGAGACTTTGTGCTTCCCTGGACATACCCAGCTGAAGTCATTGGCTGCCCTTCCCATCACCTGTGGCTCCATTTTGTCACCTTTACTGGGCTGGGCTCTCACAAAGTCCTGCAGAAACAGCAGTGGTCTTGGCTGCTGAGCAAGACAGTGATCAGGGCAGAAAGACCTTGACCAAACAGTAAAGCCTTTTTCTCTCAGCATTTGGAAACACACTCCATTTGGAAATTTCATTTGCTTGTGTGTATGTGTGTGTGTGTGTGTGTGTGTGTGTGTGTGTGTGTGTGTGTGTGTGTGTGTGTGTGTCTGCACTATAAACAAAAGGTTCTCACGTTCATTTGGGCCAGTTTTGCATCGCGCTGAATCCTGACCAACAGCAAAGCTGTCTCCTCTCCCAGCTGACTCTAAAGAGAAGCAGCAATGACTCACTGGTCTTCTCACGGAGATTTCACGCGTTTGCTTTAGCATATATGCCAGTTCCACTACATACAGCCTGTGTATGGCACTGCTGACGAGAGGGACATGCAGCACCTCCACATCCCTGCTGTGCAAGATAAGCATACGGTACTGATATGAAATGTAATTGATTTCACTGGTACAGCCTGTCCTGCAGCTCACAGGCAACAATCTCAAATAATTTTAAGGGATCAGTAATCGGCTATTAAATTGCAACTATTAATATGTGATATTGCTTTTTCAAACACCCCAGTGAACTATTTGCAATGGCTTCCTTTCTTTCTTTGTAACTTCAGCCTCCTTCTTTCTTTCTCCTTCCATTTATATCCTTCAAATATACTTATCT
Source organism: Oxylabes madagascariensis (assembly GCA_013400675.1). Taxonomy (NCBI): domain Eukaryota; kingdom Metazoa; phylum Chordata; class Aves; order Passeriformes; family Timaliidae; genus Oxylabes; species Oxylabes madagascariensis. The sequence continues at coordinate 33,778 of VYZR01073645.1, read as the reverse complement.
GAGCACTCCTGAAGGATGACATGTAGGAAAAAAAGCTATACCAAGACATAATTACACTGGCATAGCTAACAGAAAAGACCTAGATGTTTCAAATGTCAGTAGATCTGAAGATGTGTGGGCAGGATTTACAACACTGGTATGTTGCCACTGGTAACTGACTGCATTTTTAACCTTCCCACTGCTGGCTAGCAGTGTGAAAAAGGATAAGTCTAGGAAGTTAGCGCTAGAAATAAACAAGCTCATTACAACCCTCTAAAATTTATTGTTTTGAAGCCAAGACAAACAAGAGGAAGGATTGTATAAAGGTTAGAGAGGAGCTCTTTCTTCCTGATAGGCAGCCTACACAGCACCTAACCCTTCCAGTTTGCTGGCATGCAGCTGTTTCCTCTGCTGGATCAGCCCTGAGGACCAGATTTGGTCACTCCATATAGATGGGAAAGAGTGAAGCTTTTGCTGGCAGTATTTTAAAGGCACAGGCATCTCAGGCAAAAGGTACTTGATGGAGTTCAACTGTCAAAAACTTGGCAGAAATCTCCTGCTGAGGGTGAGCAATTCAGAGACACCAAGCAACCTGACAGATTATTAGACCATATAGTGGAGTCAGACATATGATCTGAAGCAGGGAGTAGCTGCTGACAGGGATCACAGCTTGGGTTTGATGAATGAGGACCAAGAAGACCAAACTTCTTGAGCACATAATGGTGGCATTATCTAGGTAGAGGAGAACAAATTTAGGGCAGTATTCTGTGAAAAATTAGAAGATGTGAAAGGAGACAGTGAGAAGAGAAAGCCTTGAGATATGTTGAGATTGCATTTCATATGTTGTGCAAAGAGGGGGGATAGTCCCATTCCTTCTGAGAAGTGCTCATTGCAACAGAGTCCTGGGTAGGAGGCCCCATGCAAGCTAATATCATAAACTGGGGAGAGTTGCATGGGACTAAAACTATGTTATTACCCTTAATTAGACACTCAAATGAAAAATAGCCTCATATCTAGAAAACTCACTAAAATGAAGGCGACCACACCTGCTCAGCACCTTGGTATTTCAAAGGAACTTCAGCAAGGAGGGAAATTTCACCGGAAGATGTGAGTATTCAACTGCTCCACTACTGTTAACCCTAAATGTGCACTTAAAAGTCTTTTAGGCAACCAAATTAAAAACTGTGTGAAACCATTCCTGGTCTCAAAACACTATTTGCTGGTTTTTTATTATCTTGGAGAGAGCAAACTGTAAATATCACAGTATTGCCTTTGCTGAAAACAAACTCTGTGCCTATCAGCTCAAAAATTCCAGCTGAGAATGATATAGAAGAGACAGTGCTCTACTCGTGCTGCAGTGCATGTGATTAAACAGCTCTTCCATTTAAAGACCTTTAGGAGAATGCCAGTCTGTTCCTAGTTTTAACCTTTAAAATGCAGCAAGGACTTCAAGAGAGACTTTGGCATTTCTCAGTGTAACCCACACCTCCCACACGCAGCAGGGATGACTTTACAAGCAAAGCACCAGGGAAGCAGACATGTATGAATATGTACAGACTATGGACCACTGTAAAAGGATGCACATCTCCCAGAATTTCACCTGTATTTCTCTTGGCATCATTCTAACTCCTGAGATTCTAATGCTGAGAAGTGGTGTCATTTTTAGCCTCATTAATTTTCAGGGCTTCCCCTTCCCCCCTCCACTTAATGCTGGCAAGTCAGCTACCACGAGTAAAGCAGGCAGCAGATTTTTTTGTGTCTCTCAGAGTGGTAATTAAAGTTGCTAAAAAAATAATGAAAAAATTAAAGAAACGTGAAGTTCTTCCCAGGAGCAATGTTCTCTGCATGATCCAAGCATCAGCTGCTTTTGCAGTTGGGAGCTATGGAGATGAGATTGTCTGGGATCCATCTGTCCTGCCCCAACATGTCAGAGTCATGGGGTATAGCTCAGCTGCTAGATTTCTTATTCCTAATTCACTCTGAAACAAAACAGTGGGAGCAAAATCATTGATGTTTTCACCAACTCAGTTTCTTGTTTTGTTTGCTGCTACTAGGGAATAGGACTTTTTGCATAAAGCTCATCTTTTAGTGCTTTCTCGCGAAAGTCATTTTATTATGCCCTCTACCATAACTTTTCATGGGACCTTCTAGCCTTTGGTCTAACATAAGACAAGATTTTTTTTAAGAGGTAGGCATCAGGCTCCCCATCAGCAAAAGCCTTCATACAGGTTGTATTATCCTTAATCTAGAAATTAATTTCTTTAAATAATGGATTTACATAGCTGTTTTCCCTGTTCTTTGGATGCAAAGCCATCACTGGGCCAGGACCACAAGGTTGTGGTTGGTCTGCAATCCAGCATAGTACTAGTAGGACTCAAGCATTTTGTCTTACTGCTCTGTATGGCTGAAACTTTGTGACTGAAGTGACAGGAAAGCTGAATTGAAGTGTTAAAATAAAAAAGTCTCTGCTGCCCTGGGGATTGCCCTGGGGACCTACCAACAGGACCCCCTTCACAAGAACCCAAAATGGTGTGAGTAAACCTGTTGTGAGCCTGGAGGGTGCTCAGCATTCCACTTTGGCAATGTGGATGCTTGGGGCTATGTCCACTTTTCTGTCTGAGGATGTCACTCTGCAATGGCCTCTTTCCTCACTACTGGTTCTCACATGAAACATGAAGAAAAATGTGCAGTGCAAAGAATGGACTTATTTATTCACACTGCACAGGGGATCAGTGGCATTTGTCAGAGGCAGTATCCAGTTTAGGTGGACGGATGAAGAATATCCTTCTGTTGGCTCAATTTTCTTGTACAGACCACATGATATAGAGCAGGTGAGGTGAACTAAGATGCATGAAAAACTAATCCAGCAAATTATTTTTCTGATTATTATGTAGCTCCACAATTCTCTACATTAATGCCTGCTGCTCAGCTAGATTTTGATGTAAGATAAAGATAAATTCCAAAACTTCAAGTGATGGTTGAAGAAGTATTTATCTATTTCAAAACATTTAAAAATGCTATATCTGAATAATATAAACCATATCATATATAGTTATATGTCAGATGGAAAGGAAGCACCATTATATAAAGTAAAACATAAAGTAATATCTATGGAAATTTATAAAATACATTAGGGAAGATTTCAACCATCTGAGAGTCTGAATTTCATACTTTTCGTCTATAGAGTTGATTTCAGCGAGTTCATTTGACTTATTTTAGAGACCTGAATGTTACTGCAGTCGTTTCGCACCACTACAAGATAACTAAATTAGAATATTTTTAGAATATATTTAGATATATATTAGAATATATCTAGAATAACTAAATTTTTCATGGCAGATATTACAAAACACACAAATGCATTCCTCTTCTTGGTTTGCTGTTTGTTGGGGGAGTTTTTTTGATTTTTGGGGATTTTCTGTCCATTTTCAAACGCATCTCTAAGTGTAGTAAGTGTACTCAATATTTAACCATAACATGCAAACAGAGAGCACTTCAAATGTCTGTTCATGGAATCTGCAATCTAAAAGTCACATGAGATTCTTTTCCAGGCCCAAATTTCAAGCCCATGACTACATGCCAAAGATAAAATGATGAGAATTACAATAGTGGGGCAAATTTTCTTCATCACCGAGAAGCGCTTGGTCAATATAATGATGAATTCTTTTTCAAGACAATGTTTTGATGGGACATGTGGTGAATATTTGAGAACTATTCAAATGCTGGAAATGTTTTAAAGCTGGAGTAAACCCACTCAATCAATTCCAAAATATTGCTGGAAGGAAAATCTGTGTTAGGCAAAAATAAATCTAAAGCTATCAGAAAACTTGAGGTCACAGGAATTACAAATTAAAAAAAAACAAAACAAAACAAAACAAAAAAAACCACAACAAATTATATCACTATGTCATTATTTGTATACTATGGCCTGAAACTATAGGCCTATAT
>VYZR01073645.1:15575-29318 GCA_013400675.1 Oxylabes madagascariensis | reverse complement strand
CATTTTATTATGCCCTCTACCATAACTTTTCATGGGACCTTCTAGCCTTTGGTCTAACATAAGACAAGATTTTTTTTAAGAGGTAGGCATCAGGCTCCCCATCAGCAAAAGCCTTCATACAGGTTGTATTATCCTTAATCTAGAAATTAATTTCTTTAAATAATGGATTTACATAGCTGTTTTCCCTGTTCTTTGGATGCAAAGCCATCACTGGGCCAGGACCACAAGGTTGTGGTTGGTCTGCAATCCAGCATAGTACTAGTAGGACTCAAGCATTTTGTCTTACTGCTCTGTATGGCTGAAACTTTGTGACTGAAGTGACAGGAAAGCTGAATTGAAGTGTTAAAATAAAAAAGTCTCTGCTGCCCTGGGGATTGCCCTGGGGACCTACCAACAGGACCCCCTTCACAAGAACCCAAAATGGTGTGAGTAAACCTGTTGTGAGCCTGGAGGGTGCTCAGCATTCCACTTTGGCAATGTGGATGCTTGGGGCTATGTCCACTTTTCTGTCTGAGGATGTCACTCTGCAATGGCCTCTTTCCTCACTACTGGTTCTCACATGAAACATGAAGAAAAATGTGCAGTGCAAAGAATGGACTTATTTATTCACACTGCACAGGGGATCAGTGGCATTTGTCAGAGGCAGTATCCAGTTTAGGTGGACGGATGAAGAATATCCTTCTGTTGGCTCAATTTTCTTGTACAGACCACATGATATAGAGCAGGTGAGGTGAACTAAGATGCATGAAAAACTAATCCAGCAAATTATTTTTCTGATTATTATGTAGCTCCACAATTCTCTACATTAATGCCTGCTGCTCAGCTAGATTTTGATGTAAGATAAAGATAAATTCCAAAACTTCAAGTGATGGTTGAAGAAGTATTTATCTATTTCAAAACATTTAAAAATGCTATATCTGAATAATATAAACCATATCATATATAGTTATATGTCAGATGGAAAGGAAGCACCATTATATAAAGTAAAACATAAAGTAATATCTATGGAAATTTATAAAATACATTAGGGAAGATTTCAACCATCTGAGAGTCTGAATTTCATACTTTTCGTCTATAGAGTTGATTTCAGCGAGTTCATTTGACTTATTTTAGAGACCTGAATGTTACTGCAGTCGTTTCGCACCACTACAAGATAACTAAATTAGAATATTTTTAGAATATATTTAGATATATATTAGAATATATCTAGAATAACTAAATTTTTCATGGCAGATATTACAAAACACACAAATGCATTCCTCTTCTTGGTTTGCTGTTTGTTGGGGGAGTTTTTTTGATTTTTGGGGATTTTCTGTCCATTTTCAAACGCATCTCTAAGTGTAGTAAGTGTACTCAATATTTAACCATAACATGCAAACAGAGAGCACTTCAAATGTCTGTTCATGGAATCTGCAATCTAAAAGTCACATGAGATTCTTTTCCAGGCCCAAATTTCAAGCCCATGACTACATGCCAAAGATAAAATGATGAGAATTACAATAGTGGGGCAAATTTTCTTCATCACCGAGAAGCGCTTGGTCAATATAATGATGAATTCTTTTTCAAGACAATGTTTTGATGGGACATGTGGTGAATATTTGAGAACTATTCAAATGCTGGAAATGTTTTAAAGCTGGAGTAAACCCACTCAATCAATTCCAAAATATTGCTGGAAGGAAAATCTGTGTTAGGCAAAAATAAATCTAAAGCTATCAGAAAACTTGAGGTCACAGGAATTACAAATTAAAAAAAAACAAAACAAAACAAAACAAAAAAACCCACAACATATTATCTCACTATGTCATTATTTGTATACTATGGCCTGAAACTATAGGCCTATATTTGATTCTGCTTAGCCATCAGCATCCACTACTGTGAGGGAGCAGTGGTTGCAAAACCTCCCAGTTGCCAATTCCCATAACATTGCATGAATCTTGTCATGCCTGACAGTTTTCATAAAGCCCAAGCTCCATGAGACCAAAAAACCTCCCGAGAACTCCAGTTTTTGATTACAAGGAGAAAAAGCAATGTTGTAATCCTCATGATTGTAGAAACAGGAGAAAAAATTATCTTTGCTGTTCTCCCAATATGCTAAAAGCTCATTAACCCAGAGGCAAATTAAGCATCTCTGAGAACCCATAATGTGTTTTTTTTTGGTTTGTTTTTTTTTTTCCTTTCTAAGCAGGAAGAAGAGGAAGTCAGAGAGGGTTCTGACATTTTTTAAAACCCAGTAAAAACAATGCTGGAGTTCAGGTCATAAACTTCTGCTGAAAACAGAGAGAAAAACAGACTCCTGTCATTAAACTACAGAATTTTGAAACAGGTGTATGGTAAAGAACAGAGTGTTGTTTTTTCGGTTGTTTTTTGTTTGTTTGTTTGTTTGTTTGTTTGTTGTTCGTTTTTTGGTTTTTTAAATCACCATATCACAGGGGCACTAAAAATGAAACTAAATGAAGTGAAATAATGAATAAATGTTGTCTGCAATTCCTTTACTCTGAATTAACAAAATAGCCCATTCTTTTAGAATTTGATTGCTTTGCCTGTTCAAACTGAAAATGCACAAAACTGGCACATCAGAGGATCTCAAAGAGGGACAAGCCTGACATAGGTTGCTTTGCATTGTCATCCTACTGTATATCAACAAATAAGCAAGAACTGCATTTTTTATTTCTTCACACCCATTTTAGTATCAGCCCAGTGGAACAATTGCACTGAACACTGTACCATGTGCTCATTGTGTTTTATATGATGCTTGGAGTAGTGCAGAGTTCCTTATTAATAAAATTCTGCTGTGCAGCAGATGTACGTGGCAGCCATATATGACACACTACACAATAGGAACTGCTCATTTCTACACTGTTTCTAGGGAAGTAAAGGGTTACTAGGGGAAGTGGTGTTTTATCACACATTCAACATTGCACAAAAATAGCCTAGAAGACCAAAATGCTTACATTGAAGTCTCCACATTTCTGTAATTAATACCACAATGATCTATTTTGGATATGGCTAGCATATGCTTTCTGTACAATATATGTATAGTTAATGATATCTGGGGACATGCATGAAAGGGAGAGAAAATCTTCTCAGAGATACTGAGAAAGGAAGAATTTGCTTCAGTACTGTCGGGCAGAGCTTCTCACCACATCACCTCCGCGGAGCTGCCGCTCGGCTGGGGGGGAGGCAGCAACACCAGACACCATAAGTCTCATAGGGCTGGCAGACTGTGCCTGCACAGAGTGTGAGATCAAAACCCATATGTTTCTCTTTCTAATGACCCTTTTTCATAACCAGGTTTTGGGCTGTATTTTTTTTTTTTCCAGTTAATTTGTGGCGGATGAAAGTTTCTAGACTGACAGCTGAAGAGACTGACTTTATTAACAGCACCCAACAACCAGTCCAGACACAGTCCTGAGTATTACAACTGATTCGGAGCCTTCATGTGTCACATCATCAATTGCATTGCCGTGGAATAGGTGTCAGATGTGACCACCTCAGTACTGCCTATGAAAAGCATGGCAAAGACCTGCCACAATTTTCTTTGAATATATGAAAAGAGCTGAACAAGGAACAAAGCAGGGGATGATAGACTCCAGTCAGTAATCCCTGAATTTGACCTGAAAGGTTTTCTTCACAGCTGATTTTGTAATTTTGTTCAGTCCTTGATGGCAGAAACAGAGCTATAACAGTAGTAGTGGCTTATTGCCTTATCTCCTGAAAACAGACCTGAGCTTCACCACCTCATGTTGCAATTGATGGTACCCTTTGACCAGCACTGATCACTTTGGATGTGCAGTTCTGAAGTCATAGGCCTCATTACTCATTACATTTTTGCTGAACTATGCTGTATTACAGCATGCACTTTCATTGACTTATGCAGAGCTGTGTATACCTCATGCTTTGCCTCCCTCAGAAATACCTTGCAGGTTTTTTCCCATAGATAAATCCACACCAAGCAAGTGCTTGCTTCTCCTCATTGCCCACATGCAGCACATACTGTACACATCTGCACCAAGTCGTGTCACATCCTATGTTACCTGATTAAGATCAGTAGCTGGGAGCTGATTAATTAATTGACTTTTCAGAAAGTCAGCTTGTAAGTTTCCCATCTTTCCCATTATACATGGGGAATAAAATCAGAGCTTAAACAAGCACAAGAAATGGTTCATTTCCTTCCTGAACTCATCACCTTAAATTACTGTGAAGGTCCTTATATGACACCAGGACTTCCCAAATCTTCCCATGGACTGCATCAAAAAATCTCAAGCCTGAACTGAAATTCTTATCAAACACTCAACTCTGCAAGTTTTCCACTGCTGGGGGGCTGGGGACTGTGCCCACAAGCATGTGGCACCCCTCTGGCTCCCACCTTCTCCAGAAGCACAGACATCCACCAAATCTCCAAAAAGAGCCCCACTGCCCTCAATGGTGTAAAACCAAGAACAGCTTATTGTAGCAGTCAGATGCTTCTAGGAAGCAGTGATAGGATGAAATCCCAAATCTACGTGACCCTACCAAGTCAGCAGCCTCAGCAAAACTCAAGCTTCCCCAGAGGGACTAATTTTGCTTTATAGGAACTGTCTGGAATTAATGCAGCTTCAAATCTTTAAGTTAAAACTAAGGCACTGCAGAAGCACGCTCATCACCCTCCTACAGGTTAACTGACAGCATTTTTGTTTCTCAGAATGTTCATTACTCACTCCACTCTGATGAAATTCATGACTACTAAAGTCAACTCCTACTGATCTCCCTGGATCACAGGTTTTACCCGCAGTCATTTGAAGAAAAATAATCAGAAATTGTCCCAGGCCTGAAAGAATTGCCGTAAACCAGCAATGGAGTGTGGCTATTTGCATGCCATATTTATTACGATCTTTGTAAGTTACCACGTTTTTGTCCCCAAATGGTCCATTTTAAAATTTTAAGAAGACTGTAGCTTTTTTTTTTTGAACTTTGAAACCAGTTCTTAGGATCAAGGAGACTGTTAAAAGACGTTGTTCAAAACACGAGCAACATAGTAGCAAAATAATTTCTATTTCCATGGGACACCAACCGCTAAATGCTTTACAAAACTAAAAGGCTTATGATGTTCAATCTTGGACTTAAAATTCAAGTTACAGCTTCCTTTAAATACCATATCAAAATAACAAGCCTTAATTATTAAACAAACTAATTAGGGGTTTATACAACCGAGGCTGAATCTCTGCAAAAGTACAGCATGGTTCTTAATAATAAGAGCTGTGCTATGGGTGGGGCAAAGCAATAAATGCAGCTCGTTTTTTTTTTGCCTTTACCAATCTCTACATAAAAGAAACACTTAAAGGGATATACTCACATGGTGACAAATTATAAGATAGGCAATTTTTTACTGAAATCTGTCTAAAAACTAGCTTCGAGGATCACAAGTTTATGTATTGGTGAACACACATACTGAAAAAAAAGAAAATGGTGACTGATGTTTGAGGCATCTCCAAAGGTTTTATAGTATCCTGTGTCTCAGTACTGGTTCTTATGCTTCTTATCCATTGATACAGTTCTTCAAATAGAGGACATAAATACCATCCAGGTTTTAAAACATTTTATTTGCATATTAAAAAAATTGTGCATTCCAATAATTAAAATCATTTGAACAAAAAAAAAAAATGGCACTCGATTAACTGCATTTTACAGCTCGCAGGACCTCGGAACAGCTTTGCATTTATTCGTGTGTTACTCTAGTTTACTGTAGTCCCACCCAAGTTCTTCTTTCATCAACATGCAAGCTCTTTCATGCCACCAGGACCAAAGCCAGACAGGCAGAGGGAAAGGCAGCGCCTTCATTCAGTGTCAGTAGTTCTCTCTATTCTTTTGATGTGAAAGGGGCAGTACAGTCATTTTAAACTTTATCCAACCTCTTTGCATCTTACAAAGTTAAACAGCTAAAAGAAGTAAAATAAGAAGGCAATGCTTGTGGAATGTACAGTGCATAATTTGGAAGGGCAGATTTCATTACGATTCACCCGCTTGCTTCTCCTGTTCAATNCTGCGGAGTACAATAGGGGGGACGCACCCGGCGCTGACCGCGTTTTTCACTCGTCAAGGGGGAACTAATTTAAAAATATAGCCCTGCGACGGCCACAAAGCCGCCTTGCGCCTCGCACGCCACCGCCCTGCAGCGGCGCGCCCTCAGACAATGCCCCACGCGGACAATAGCCNAAAAAAAAACAGAAAAGGAGAAAACAAAATGAAAATCGAGAATCTGAAATGCATTCACATAAAAACGGCTAAAAATTGCTAAAATAAATGTATATTTTTAGCTACAGATCAAGCCAGGGTGTAAATAACTGTAAATTAAGCGCTGCTAGGCGGTGGGCTCAGGGTTTCGCTGTCTAGCACAGACACAGCCGCGTATCCTCCCTCCACCCTACACCCGCCGCACCCCCGGCTCCCGCCTGCCGCCCCTCTTTGTCTCCTCCCGCCTCCCTCCCTCCCTCCANGACCCACCGGTGTCGCCGCGCGGGGATGCTCGGTACCGCCGCTCGCTGCTGCCGCCGCTCCGCACGCCAGTATAAAGGGCGCTCGCTGGCGGGGCGGTTTTATCCCCGCGCCTATGCAAATGACGGTGATGTCACCACTAACCCTTTTGCCGCTTTCCGCGGTTCTCTCTCTCTCTCTTCTTCTTTCCCCCCTTGCTTCCTTCCCCTCCCTTCATCGCCCAGCCCTCCTCCTCCTCCCCGCGCACACGCGTACACGCACACAAAGCTACACACACACAGACACACACCCGCACAGACACAAGCACAGCTTTCAGCTCGGCTCGTAGCCGAGCATCGCCCCAGCCTCCTCGGTCCCTGCCCCGGCCGCAGCCGACGGGAGGCAGCCCCAGGACGAGCCGGGGGGTGGTGAAAGCGGACACTGCCCCTGGCTGCCGGGCCCCCGTCCGGGGCTGCTGCGTGTCCGGGGCGGGCCGGCCCGGGGGCTGAGACCGGGGCAGAGGCAGGGACCGGGGCCGGGACCGGGGCCAGGGCAGGGGCAGCTGGGTGGCGGCGGAGGGCTGTGCTCGGCCGGAGCCGGGCGCTGGTTGTGCTCCACACCCCTGCGTGACGCTCCCCGGGTTGAGCAATATCGTCTCGCTGATAACGTTACTCAAATGTCGGCATTCAGAAGGAAAAGCCGAAACCCTCGTCCCTGCAGAGCTCCGGGAGCTGCCGCCGGCGCGCCCCCCAACCCCCTCCCCAATCCTCCGCTGCCTTTGCATCCCGGTGCAGGGACAGCAAAATCCCATTGCTGTTGTCGCTGCAGCCCTGCTGCAGCAGAAGAAGGGAACCGGCCCACACCGCCCCCCGGCCGGGCTCTGGTGCCGGGCCAGCAGACAATGGCTCTGGCCAGATGCCGCCGGGCCCTGCCTCCCGGCCCCGGCCTGGCACCGCCCGCCCGGCCCCGGCTGCCGGTGCCCGGAGGAAAAGAGGGCTGGGACCGCGGCTGGGGCGGGGACGGGGCTGTGGGGGCCCCTGGGCTGGGTCAGGGCCGCTGCCTGCCCGCGCTGCGGTGCTCCAGATGTGCTCAGTCTCCCTCGGCTCGGGGGATTCAAACAGGCAGCCCCGAGCAGCGATCGCTCCCAGCCGCAGCATCATCATCCGGCTTGGTGGGCAGCCGCTGTAGGGGAGGGGGCAGGAGCAAGGAGTGTGTGGAACCCGTGATTCCTGTTTCTGCAAATACGGCATTGGGAAATAACTGAATTATTCACGTGAAAGAGCCGAGTGACGCCGGGGGGAGTATGTGTGCGTGTGCGTGTGGCTGACTGACAGGGAGACGGGGAAATCTCTGCGCCTTTGTCTGGCAGCAGCCCCGCACGGGAGCAAAGGCACGCTCGCTTTCGAGTTCTGAGGTGCTACAGGAGCAGGCGTGTGGGAATTCACTTAATTTCTGCTTCTTCTGATGTACCTGAATGGAAACCATGGAGTGTATTGCTCCCCGCTCCTTGCCCTCCAGCAGGGTATTCGGTGCGAGTGTGATTGCTGGTGAATTAAAAGCCCTGAGTCACAAATAGTATTAATACATGCAAGGAGAACTGTAAATACATTTCAGTAAATTCCCTGGGGATGCTGCTTTCTCCGTTTCATGGTTGTCCTCTCCCCCTTGGCTGGCTATTTTTCATAGCGTTTCCAGAGCTGTATTTTTGAGGAGGCAAAATATTATCCCCATGGCAATCCCAACAATACTTTCTATAGTGAACCAGGATTTCCAGTCAGCCCACAGTCTTCCTAAAGCTGAGTTCCTTTGCATTTGGAGATGTGGTGCATAAAGTCTAGTTTCCTCCTGCAGTTCATGAGCACCTCCAAAACTGAGATGAACATGGTGTGAGCCAGGAACTGCACAAGACTGAAGGCCAGAGGAATCTCTCAAGAAAGCAAGAACAAGGAATATATAATATAATTTGGGGATCTTTACATATTTTCGTAATGATGACATTAAAAATGTTCCCAAGGGATCTTCTATGTTGGATACCAGCTAACTCTGCTAGCTTTTGAGCAAGTTCTGTAAAATGAGTTTATGGCCATTTACTGCTTTGACGCTTTAGGGCATTGAACCTCACGACTAGGAATTGTGAAATTTCTCTGATGATCAGTTCATAAGCATCTCCAATGATGTTACGGCCCCAGACGTTTCAGCTTTGCCAAAGATTTTTTTGATTTTTAAGTGAGAGTAAATGTAATATAAATATTCTTTAGATTTGTTCTCCTCTATGGATTCTCTGCTTTCTCACAGGTTTGTCTAAGCAAGTCAGTATTCCCCTGACTTCAGTGCAGGAAATGTGCTCCTGAAATCAAAGAACAGCAAATGTTTGTATGATTGGGGTCTGGCATTTTTTTCAGAAACTGCTTGTCCAGTAGCAACATTGCCTTCTTTTCTTCTGCTCATTTTGGGACAGAGCCATGGATCCCCTAAATCAGTGTAAGCCACAGCCTTAGATGGAGCTTTGCTGCTGTCTACAAACCAGACTCCACTGCTGAGCTTAGATTCAATTATAGTTCTGAGATACAGTGACAAAAGATTTACACTGTTGCTGTTTCTCTGCCTTCTTATACCTTCTTTCTGGTGGAGTAATATTTGAGGTAGTCACAGCACCTTAGTAATGTTGCATGTACTTTCCATACCAAGGCAGGATTGTTCTGGTGAAGCAAAATGAGCGTTGTTGCATTTTGGTGGGAAGAGGTCAGCTAATTTCTGTAGAATTAAATCCTCTCCATAACAGTTCGCATTAGTGGTGTAGCTAGAGAAATTGCACATCTCCTTGTCCTTTTATGTTTGTTTATGTTTGTTATTATTTGGAGAATGCAAGGAAGATACATGTTCATGCAAAACTGTCACATGTCAAGTAACTTCTGAGGACAACAAAGCACACTTAGATGGGAAAGAGCTGACATCCTCAATAAATGTCCGAGGCCATGAGTTGTAAGGGACAGCTAGCTTAGGAATTCTTAGTTTGGATATTAATGAGCTGATAATTTTTTTTAAGTGCTTTATTGAATTTTGTGTCAGCAGTTTCTTCCTGTGATTATAAAAAAAAAAAAAATCAGTTGAAAAAGTCAACTAGTATTTGGTGTTGTAGTACCCTGCTAGACATGCGCTCTATCAGTCATTTACATGTTAAAGGAAAGCACTTTTCAGCACATTGCTGATTCCATTTGCAAGAAGGAAATTGGACCCCTGCTAACATAGTTTTTGGCTAACACCTTCAAGGGTTGAACTACAGCAAGGCAGCAAGTTCTTTCTTGCCTTCTATGAAATTCGTGGTGCAGGAAAGGTAGTAATTGGTAGACCATGGTTCTTTTATCTCATTTTATGTTCAAGTTTGAAGCTTTATAAAAAACATGAACCTTTCTTCCGGTAAGCACATACTGATGCTCTTTGGTTAAATGTGGTATGAGACTTGCTCAAGGCCATGCAACAGGGGCTTAATCAGATATTAGTAGCTGTCAATGGAAGTGTCTGTATCTCAAACTCACTTCAGTGGACTTTTCCTTGAACTCTATTCGAAGAATGTTTTGAAATATGATCAGGAGCAGAAATCTTCTGACCTTATGCTTATTCTGCCAGAGTTTTTACATTTATTAAAAAAAAGAAAAAAATAAAAGGACCATGCAACATCTATGTGATAAAGATCCTAAGGTTAATTCCCATCTCAACTTATTATTCAAAATGGGATTCTAGGCACATAAAATGACTAGTGAGCTAAAAATAAACTCTATGCAAATTTCTCCATCATATGGGAAATAAATTAAAGAAAGAGAAGCCAAGTGATTGTTTTCCAGGTCTCAGTTTCACATGTGAAATCTTCTTTTCACATGCTTGACTCTCTGAGAGAGGATGCTTTCTCTCACTCCATATACTGCTAGAGGAAACAGGAGCTGGCAGTGAGCCCGAGAGTGTAAGTGAAGAGACAATCCCTTTGGGCAGTCACTTTCTGCACTGCCTCCCTGCCAACAGCAGCAGGGTGTTGACAGTGACATCAGGGCTTGGGTGTTCAGTTGTTCAAACACCAGAGCACAATATTTGTGGTGTGCCACATTCCACAAATTGCTACCGACAATTAAAATTAAAAAAGGGTAATTGATTCATGGAGCAACGTTTTTAAAAGGAGAACCTTCCCATCCCCCCCCACCACTTGATTTCAGAAGAGGGATTGCAAAATGCTTGTCTTAGCTGAACAGATTCTGGTGCTAATTGGCTTTACAAGAAGCGGCATTTCCTTTTTTACTGTGCTTGACAAAAGGGAACTTTGCAAGAGGGATCCTGACTTTCAGAAAGTAGTGGGAGAAGAGAAGCCAGGCTGGGAAGCTCAGATTGCTGCACAGGAAGCTAAATACCCTCCAGTAGCAGATGCTTCTCTCCCACACCGATCTGCCTGACTCTGTTTTCCCTGCCTTGCCTATACCCGTTAACAATAAATGAAGAGTGCTGAGCCTTTATTTAATGTGCATGGAAAGTTGTGGCAATGCAACAGTTTGGAAGCCAGGCTATTCAAATACTGTGAGTGGAAGGCTGCCTGCGTACCATCAATAACAAAGCAAACAAGATGAGGGGGCCTTCAGATGTCATTTCTGGCTTTTCAGGGATGCTAAGAATTTATTGTCATCATACTCTGAAATTTCTAATAAATGGAGAAGAAGCAAGAGATTAATGTCTCAAAGTTTCATAAGGATATCTGTAAGTTTGCAGGGAACCAGCAAACTTCTAGTTATTTGTCTTGTGTTTTTCACACAGGGCACGTGGGTACATGGTTTAGCAGTGGAATGGCAGTGCTGGGTTAATGATTGTATTTCAGGATCCTGCCGGTCTTTTCCTACTTCAATTATTCTATGATTCTATATGTAAACAGTATGTTTGAAAGCTATCTCTAGAAACAGTGACTGAGTTGCAAAATACCTGAGAGAACTGAAAAAAATACCCTGGCATATCTCCTGCCTGAGGAAAAGCATCTCTGTGCCAAAGTTTTACAAGCGCTTGCCATCACTTTCTGAATTTTGCAGCAACTTTCCTCTCATTAATATGAGTAAAAATAATAATTTTGAAAGTGCGTAAATGACAATATCAGCATTATGCATCACAAAAGCATGATGAATCATTTCTCCTAGTGCAACTCAGCAACCCCTTGTTCCTGCAATGCTAGGTTTCTCCTAAGCAAAAGTGCTTTCTATTTTATGGCATGTGTATGGGTGTCAATAGAGATTACAAACAGAAATCTCAGGCAAATGAAAAAAGACTGGTTTTTAATGCCATCATTGAATATGAGTTTCTTTCAACGCAAAGGTAGAGCTAGATCGGCATTCAAAATACTGTGGTGTCCATTGAAAATACAAAGACATCCATGTGTACAAAAGACAAGGCAGCTATTCTTATCAGCTTTCCATTGAAAAAAGAATGACCCAAGTAAACACTCAGAATGAAACAATGACTAATAGCGTCAAACTGCCTAGGCTATTGTATGGGCTTTGGCAGTCCCCTTGAGGATTGCCAGTCCACTTGCTCTTAAGAAACAGCACAGAAATAAGGAAATACCTGTCAGATACCATCCCCAGGATACCCACACTGCATACTGTACTCATGGATGAGTTTCAGAGTGACAAAATGTACCCAGCATCATTAATTAGGTGAATTATGTCATTCCAAAGTGGGCCTCCCTCCCTCCACAGCCAACATTCTTATGACAAGTTGGCATGACACAGAAGAGTAGTGTAAGTCACTATGTGTGAGTGTACAGAAGGACCGACTTATTTAGCTTGGAAAATGGCACTACCCTTGAGGCCACACCTGTGCTATGTGCTCTGTATATAGTTATCTCTGAGCTGGCTTTAAACTAGTGGCAACTTGGAACTCACCCCAGGTTTATTGCTTCATGTTGATTTTCTTGGGTGGATTTTACCGCCTGTGCTGAATGCTGCTAACCATATCTGAGGCATTTGCTCTAAAACCATCTTAAACATGTTCAGCTATCAAGCTTCTTTCTGTTTTTGGCTTCTCAAACCCAAACAAGTGCAACAATCTTTTGTAAGGCTGTAGGCAGGTGAGGTTTTTCAAAGTTTACATGTGGGTTTATCTATCTAATCTATCTATGTATTTTTCAACACTACTCCCTTCTTAACTTAATTTAATTTTAGGAGAAAATAAAGAAAAAAAGAAAACAGAAGAAACTAAGTTTGCCATCCAAGATATAAAAATAGCTAGGAGGTCTGCTCAAAACCTGTCTCACATCCTTGACATTTAATCTTACACCAGGGTAAGGAGTGAGAGATGAAGCTCTTGAGGTAAAGCACATCCAGTCATTTAAATTTTCTTGATGTGATGCTTTCTTTATAGTGCCAGTTTGAAAAAAGCAAGGGAGAAGAAGTGCTTCTTGTAACTGCCATAATCCTGGATCTCATTTGTCTCTGGTGTACTCCATATGTGTCATGGACTAGGGGTGTGTGTGTGTGTGTGTGTGTGTGTATCTTGCAGGTTTACCTGCTGGAGGATGAAAGGCACAGCTCTCACAGCATCTCTCATCTCAAAGCTCTCTTATCACCTGACAAACGTGTGTCCTTGGCACCCACACAGTTACTGAAACTTACGAATCTTTTTCTCTCACATTTTTCTTTAAGTTGGAGGGGAATTACAATGTCTAAGTGTAAACAGAGGTGCAGATTGGCAGGGACATCTGTTGCAGCAAAGTCACACATGCAAGTTGTGTGGGTTGAAAAGGACCCTGTGCTTGGCAGGTATTTAGAATTTTCTCAGGCTATATCACTGTCTCACTTTTTCAAACAATTTCACTTGGACTAGTTTTGCTCTTGAGGCCATTAAGACCGACTGGCAGGGGGCTCAGGAATGCACCCCTTTGCCCATAGAAGTGTTCAGGTTATTCCACACTGAAAGGTATGGACCAGTGCTAGAGATTAAAAATTGATAAAGCTTGTGATTTTTGTTTTTAAAGTGTCAGGCTTAGATGTATACACCCACAGACATGGTTGATGGCAGAAAAAGTAATGATGGGAACAGATGGAGCAGTGTCCATTTTCCCTTGCAAGAAGAGAATCCCTCAGCTTCTGGTGATAACAGGATCTGTGGTGAAGTTAGGAGGAGCATCAACAAGACTTTTACATTGGACTTTTGGAGGGCAGACTTTGACCTATTTAGGAGACTTGTCCAGAGAGTTCCTTGGGAAGTAGTTTTTAAAAACAAAGGAGTCCAGGAATGGTGGGCATGCTTCAAAACAGAGATCTTGAG
>VYZR01073645.1:0-10915 GCA_013400675.1 Oxylabes madagascariensis | reverse complement strand
AAAAAAAAAAAAACCCCCCAAACAACCAAACAAATAAAAAACCCCAAACTTATGGGAAGCAAATTTTATGGGGATTCTGAACTTGGATAGTGAGGAAAAAATAGTGCCATAGATTAGAAACAGTGGGGAAAATAGGCTGGAGGTAAATATTCAGGTCTGAGTACAGTAAGTGATCAATATGGCAGAGTTGCAAGGACCCATGCAAGGACTGTGATATGGATGCTCCTGCATCCATTATTGATGTGAGGAGCCCACTGTGCTTTGGAGTGAGGCATGAGGCTTTATACTCCTCCAGGAGAACCCTAACTGGGCATTTGTTTCGTCACTTTTCATGAGCTTTACTAAACTCTTCTTGATACCTAGTGGGAATTCACAGTTAATTTTTAGTTGTATGAGAAATCTTTTTACCAACAGCAGATGCATGGAATTTCACTCTCACCAGAGATCTGTTTTTGCCACGAGGGTAAGTGATAAACACATATCTCCAGTTATTCTTTTTCCTTTATGTCTCATTCATCACCTTTATTAAATTTTCATCAGGATGCTTTTTATTGTCTTCTTTTGAAAGTAACCAGTGCAGCCCAACCAGGTTCCCTCGAGATGGATATTTGTCATGGCTTTTGAGACTGCCTCTCTCTTTTATAGGCAGAGACCAGAGAAAAGCATGGTGACCACGGTTCAGTCACACCCATGGTACTACCTTGCTTGTCTAGCCAAAGTGATATTATTGCTACTGAATGCTTAGGCAGTTGTCCCAGATAAGAGCAGACTAGTCATTCATTTAATGGCTTGATAAAGTTTTCAGACTTACTGATTACTTTTATATTACTCATTGGCTCCTGTGTATTTTTTCCCTTTTTAGACTCTAACAGAGCAGAGCTTCTGAATGAGATGGAAAATGGTAGCAAGTGGTCTATATTGCAATTCAAACCAGTCCTTCCTTACATGCATCTACATCTGCTTTTCACCAGCTCTACAATCATGCTTTTAATAGTAATGCCTAGCAAACAAAACACAATTAGGGAGAAAATAAATACCACCATGAAACACAGAGTTGATGTTTGCAGGGGATACTGTTTTGCTGAGGTAAGGCCAAGTGGAGCTGTGCATGAGTTGTATTAATGCATTTATGAATAGATTGCTCAAAATGAGCTATTCTATGTCATTATGCTTTGGGCAATTTTTTGGAGCTCAGCAGTTTGATTATCCTTTGCCTTTAACGACTAAAACTAGGCACAGACAAAGAAGTCACATATGCACTGCTCTTTTTATTTCAGCCATTGAATCTTTTAATATCCAAAGTCCCTTTTGATTTGGGGAAGATAACACAGAAAGTCAGCTGGCATAAAACATCATTTATGCTTATTAATCTGGGTAGTTGCCCACCTGCCCCCAGCATCCATAGTAACTCACCTGGAATTTAAAGCCTTAAAAGAGTCCATTATTTCTTTTGCACCAGCTAAGATATGCTATGGATATTATCTAAATTAGTATTCCATTGGCATTTGTCTTTGTCCTGTGGTTTGGTGCCAAAATAGGTCAATTTGGTGGCCACCCCCTACTATCCCCAGACTATAAAGGGGGCTGAGGGCGTGTGATATCAGCTGAGATGGGGACATCAGAGACTTACTTTTGATACTTCTTCTCACTTACAGAAAAACTGTCTCGGGAAGAGAAAGCTACTGCTTTCAATTAATGGGCAAAGGAAAGGAATGAAAGATTAAGGAGGGATTTGGTAATGGAGAAAGAATGAAGTAAAGAGTGAGACTGATCAGTCTGCCTCAGAGAACTAATTAATTATTTTCTGACACGAAGTTTCGACCCAAGCTTTTTTTTTTGGGCAAGATTTCAAGAGACACTGTAAAATGATTTTGTATATATAAATGGGTATTTGGGATAATTTTCTTTCAGCATCTTAAATACTTTATATAAATCTGTCACTTTTCAAGTGATGTATTAAAAGTATTCATAGTTGCATAATATCAGTATTCCTCTGAGATTTTACAAAGACATCATCATCATTAGATGGATGAAATCCAGCCTGCTGTAATCCAGATGCCCAACATAGGCAATGCTTCACTGAACATTTCAGTATGTAGCCTGGAGAGCTGGGGAAAGAGCCAAATTTGCCCTCATATTGATACCATACTTGTCCTGAAGCGTAGAATGGGAGCTCAGGAAGCTGCAGGGGAAGATGCAGTCAGCTTGTAGTTGTGTTTCCTGGATTAGACTAGGGAGGGACCAGAGGCATCTCCCACAGGTGGTGCCTTCCACAGGTGCTCAGGGGGACGCTGAACCCCTCTGTCCTCCACTTGGGATGGCACCTGGCCCTTTGCAGAGCAGAGGTGCAGTGCGTGCTAGTGCCTGCTCTTTGCACTGTGGCATCAAAGATGGGGCAACCTCCAGGCAGATGGAGCTACTCAGACCCTATGGGGTTAAAATTTTAATATACTAGGAGAGCATGTTGAACCTCATCTCTCATTCAGACCATGGTGGGCTGAAAATATTGCACAAGCATGAGTTCACAGGGCTTGTCTTGAAACCACTTGGCATTGGACAAGGGGCAAGAAGGGGCATGGCTTGAAATCACAGGATCTCCCATTCCCCAGACAATTGCTGTGCCTCCTAGGATTTGTCTTAGAAGGTCTTATTCCCTACCAGTCCCTCATCTAGTTGGTGATGTCCATCTGCCTTAATATGGGGTGAGACATACTAAGAATCCACAATCATGAAATAAAAATTTCTGAGCAAATGAGTGGCTAAAACTTAAGCCTCCCTATGAAATTTTAAGGAAAATGATAAAATATCTTACACCTTTGGGTGCCAAAAGGTAAACTCTGTGAGGACTTAATCACACTAATTTACACAGATGAAGACAGGAGTGGCATTCAAGCTAAGGGAAGATTGAGTTAGGCAGTGAGGTTGAGCTGAATCGTTTTGATGAAATTTGACAAGATATTTATGTAGCAAATAAAAATAATAACTTCGGGGGTTCTTCAAAGAATGTGAAAGAGACAAGAGAGATCTCTGAAAAGCTGTAAATGTCAAAGTCTACACTCATTTTTAAATGGTGGAATACAGAAACACAGCATCATAATATACTTAACAGCCTAACTTCAAGCCTCAGAAAAAAAAGATTAAATACCCAGAAGATAACGTCATTATAAAGAACTGCCAACAAGGATCAAGCCAATCCAATTTCTTTCTTTGGATAATGGGAAATCAATAAGTGTAAAATATCCTGATTCCCTTAGGGCCTGTGAGACCGGTCCTGTTCTTGTAACCAAACAGAGAAAATACAGCCAAGATGGGAAACCCCTACAGAATGTGTCCATTAAAATTAAGAATCAGCAATCAGTCCTCTATCAATGTGAAAGGTGTTTTGAGAGGGGGACTTTTATTAGCAGCCTGACAGACACATTTTTCAAAATAATGAAAGTGACTTGGAAAACTTAGTCTCATTTACAGAAAAAATGGACACTCCCTGATTACCCTGACTGCTGCTGAAAGCATTGCAGAGGATGAGAGTCATCCTACCTAAAGTCAATCTGCAGCTGTAACCCAGACTCTTCCCACAATCAGTGCAACAGTCTTAGATGATTCAGCCAATCCAAGGATAGAGGTTGAGGAAATGAATCACTCTCCAGTTTCCTCTCACTGCCATTCTATTGACCACAGGAGAGTGTAGAAGGACTACCTCACAATAGTCACTTAACTTTTAGATAGCTAATATTAGGTGAGACCTGTAGTCCTTTAGCAGTAACCAGTGAACTACCCAGACTCTCAGAGATATTTGGGTACTTAATTCCCTTTAAAGTCAACATTAAGTAGATCTGACAACTTAACCTGGGATCTGTTGACGGAGTGAGGAGGTTTCCACAAGAAATAGGTTTTATGGGGATCATAAGACTCTTGCCTGTTCCTGCATTTTTCAGGCAAATCACTGGGCTCTTTAAGTACTCCTAAACTTATGGTGTAAGGCTGGGCCACCCTCTGTGCCATATTACTGAGGGGAAAGGATTGCAGTTTGCACAAAGAAATCAATGGAGCTAATGATGATCCCTGCCGGAGTGGAGGGATCCCACACTGATCACAGTGATGTTAATGGAAGCCTTTCTTGTGAAATGAAGACCTAAAATTTGTATCTTAATGTAAAGAAACTTTGGATGAAAATGTTTCTGTATGTTTTATGCTTGGCCCTATGCAGACATTCTGGAGGGATAGTGGCTTCCAAAATATTGACAATCCTGCTATTTAAGAACTATAAGGATGATTCTCCTTTTGGCATGAAAAAATGTGGATGAACAGCAGAACTTTATGCATTGAAAGCCAGGAGAGACACCTCTGCTACCCCACAAGATTTTCCATGCTGCCTTTCAATGCTATGTTCCATTTTTAAAGGTTTTCTTTTTTGAAAAAAGAAAAATAATATCTGTCGCATCTCTCTGTGCCCAACCAAGCCTAAACCCACATCACTCACTGAAGTGGGGTGTCTGGGTTGCTAAGGTCTGGAATAAAGCAAGCGTTTTGGCCCTTCACTAGAAGAAAGACATTGAGGTACCAGAGCATGTCCAGAGAAGGGCAACAGAGCTGGTGAAGGGTTTGGAGCACAGGTCTTACAAAGAGCAGCTGAGGGAGCGGGGCTTGTTTAGCCTGGAGAAAAAGATGGTTGAGGAGGTACCTCATCACTCTCTACAACCACCTGAAAGGAGGCTGCAGCCGTGTGGGGGTTGGTTTCTTCTCCCAAGTCACAAACAACAAGTCATGCCATGGGAGGTTTAGAATGAATAATAATAAAAAATTCCTCACCAAATGGGTAATCAGTGCTGTAACAGGCTGCCCAGGGAAGTGTTTGAGTCATCATTCCTGGAGATGTTGAAAGGACGTGTAGATATGGCACTTAAGGAACACGGTTTAGTGGTGGATTTGGCTGTACTGGGTTAATGGTTGGACTGGATGATCCTAGAGGTCTTTTCCAATGCGAATCTTCAACTCTATGATTCCTGCTGGTTGGCAGCACATCTGAGCCCGGTGCACAGCCATATCCACCCCCCACTCTGCGAGCCCTTACAGCTCTGTGACCACAGCCTCCGGTCACTTCTCACTCCACTCACGGCAGCTGGTTGCATCAAGGTGCTTGTGTCCCACTGCACCATCACCCTGACACCACCACGACCTTCAGTGAAGGCGGAGGACAAGTCAGTGTTGGTGCAATCACCATGATTTTAGGCACAAGCAGCTTTCTGAATTGGGTTAAAGGACTGGCTTCTCCTCTCCGTTTGGACGGAGGTTGAAATCTCAGCATGTGTGAGGATCACTGAGACCAGGAGTGACATCTCACAGCTGAGGTCCAAAGGTCAAACCAAATTCCATCCCTCTTTTTTTGAGGAAAGGCTTTCTCTGGTGTCTATCCTGGCCCAAAATGCTCCAGTACGTAAATCTGTTTGCTTCATAATATAATTATCATATAATTTTCATACGGTTGACTGAACAAGCAGAAACCTACATCTTATTAACAGATGCCAATAATTAATCAAGGCAGATGCTTACATGTTTTATTCCCTGATCCATTTTTTTAAAGCTTGTTTACAGCCTCTCATAGGAGACTGCACTTTCTCCTGTGTATTTGGCAGAAGTATTTGAAACAATGAGGAAATATGTTGTTGCATTACAAAATACTTAAACCTTATGTCCTGATAGAATATGAAGGCAAATGTCTAAACATATTCCTGTATTTTTTCAATCCAGCTGTAAGGGGAAATTGCTCTCTCAGGCAGACAGCCTGCTGCTGCTGAGATCCTTGAAAGGCTCCACATCCTGAAGGAAGTTGCATTTAAAATTAGCACACCTGCCTCATGTGTCATCCAGGCAGATCCTGTTGCAGGAAAGAAATTAGATTAATAGATTGGAAAACAGTAGTTAAATCTTTAATTTTGTCTTGTGAAGATGAAAAGTGATTCCCGGGGCAGGATATGGAGTGCATCATTTTCACGCAGTCCATTCACACCAGTTTGAACATTGGCTGATGCTTTGTAAGGTGCCGTGAACTATAGAACTTAATTTTTTTTTTAAAGCATATTGTTGTGTTCTTTAACATTTTGTATAAATATTGCAGGATCAATGGATATTTACTTCTATTCAAAGGAGTTTCTTTGTATCTTGCAGTTCCATGAGAAAAAAAATAGTGAATGCTAGTTTACTATAGAGGTCACAAATGTCATGAAAAGCCGGAAGTTTCAATATAATAAACCATTATCACACCGTGCAGTTTTATGACTGTATATGTGCACATTCATGTGCATATACTTGCGTGTTTTAGTGCAAAATAAAGTAACACAAAACAAAGCACAGCTTATCTTTTCTCATGGATGCCACTCTTTGCTTGATTCCTGTTCTTCTCCAAGCCTTCTCACACATTTTCTTTTTCTTTGCATACCTGCCAGATTCTTCCTCTACCCACAGAAAAATTTCTAGCACGTCTGTCACTGTTTATATAGTTGCCAGCACAACTGTTCTTGCTTTTCATAACTTTCCTCACAATAATAGTTGATCAGATTTGAAAGTACAGTGATGCTTAAAAATATTGATAAATTAAAAAATACTAAGGTAGTCATACATACAAAGCACATATACTTTTATTTCTTTCCATTTCTATGCAAAAAATTCTTGCTTCTCTTTATTTTCCCTGCTTGCATGACCCCTTCAGATTTGCAGCAGCCAGCAGTACTCTGCTGAATTCATTGTACATTCATTTGCCACCTCTGCATGACCTTGTCACACTGAGCTTCGAGCCATGCTGGCTGAGCTGACATTTAATGGCTCCCCACATCCGTTTTGAGAAAGAAACTGAAAGGGAAGTGCAGAGTGCAGAAGAACTTTTTCTTCTTTCTTTTTCTTCTCTCCGTGGCCTCCCCTCCTTGCCTGTCCCCCTCCCCTTTTAGGAATGTCATGCATACTAAGCCACATAGTTCCTGGCGGGGGGGATGGGGGTGAGGGGGGAGAAATGCTCTTAAATATATGGTTGGGGTTTATTTTCTTTAAGCCAGCTGTTTAAATAGTTAGTCATTCAAAGTTAGTCACTCCAGGCTCCCTCTGTGCAGCCACAGAGGGAAACGTGCACCTCCAAAGGCCAAAGACCCTAAAACTAAGGTAAGTGTCTGCAGCACTCAGACAAATCCTCTATGGAAGTATCTGCTTCTCATTGTTGAGTATAACCTGAGCCAAATTTACTCATTAAAATTAAGGGAAGCGCATCCCCCACTCAATACACTGGGGAGAAATGCAGTCCTGCTCTGACATGGGTGAAGGGCTGCCAGAAATAAGATGATTGATCTTTTGGTGAGTGCAGCTGATATTATTTGTGTCTTAACATCTTAAGTGGGGTGGTTATATGTGTTTTAGCAAGGTGCAAAAGTAGACACTTGGTCCAAGCAGTATTCTCACTAAATTACAGCATGACAGGTTAAGTGGATGTGGAATGCATGGCCGTCGTTGAGGATGACTGTGGTTTTCTTCCATTTCCTTCGCTGTATTTACTCATTCCATTTGCCTGAAGGATTGCTTCAGAGGTTTTAGGCTGCATATCTGAACCATATACTATGTTTGTTGAACAGACACCATAATTAATGGATAATATTTGTTTTCAAAACAAAATCTTTAGCTATTTTCCTTCCTCCAACTTTTCTTAAAAACAGGAAAAGGATTAATTTTGACACAGTTTGTCTGGGAAAACTAGAGTGGCAATATGATGATGGTGTGGGTAAACAAGGGAAAACAAACTCCTCCAGGGAAGTAGATACATGTTTCAAAAAAGCTAGAATTAAAAAAAAAAAAAAAAAGGTGTTTTGTTTTGTTTTGTTTTGTTTTGTTTTGTTTTGTTTTGTTTTGTTTTGTTTTTAATGGAAGTCATCCTGGCAGTAATCTGCATATTAAGTATGATGTGACCTACAGAACTTAGTAATTTGCTTGACTTTAAGCACGTGGTTAGTCTCACTGTCTGTTCACATGCTAAAGGTAATACTTATGCACTTCATTAAACATAGATTTGCTGCCAGAAAGTGTCACTGTAATTATATTGTTACAGCTGTGCATATTTGAACCTTACAGCATAATTTCCCTGATTAACATGATCATTATCAAGAGCACCTTCTTTCAGAAAACACAAATTTTTTTTCCAAGTTGTCTTTAGTTAAAAAACAGCTTTTGCACAGAGTGGGACAATACCTTTTACGATGTCAATGATAATTCATGCTGCCGTGTTTTTAGGGAAACACCGCACTCTGCTGGTGAAAACTCTTCCTCTATTTTGTGGCACTCTGGAAAGATCTTGGGAAAGAAACAGATTCTGGTGAGCTATTTTTAACCAAGAACATGCATTGTCTGCAGCATCCTTATAAATGGATAAATGGGAACAGGTCTTTTTCCCCCTCTCTACTTCTAACTCTCTAAAGAATAGCCAACAGTATGTAGATGTTCTGCAACATTTCCTGCAGTAAAGAACATGTGACGGTATGATAAGCATGGCTTGGCTGTCTACACTGTCTGCAGGGCTCAATAGAAAGTTCCGTGTCAGAGCTAAACACCTTTTGCCATTCCCTGATGCGAACCCCACAAATTGAATTTCCGGTTAGAAATAGGAGCAGTCAGTAGGGCTCAGCCCTAAACCTACACTCCTAAAGTGAGTCCTTTCGCTCCTCCCCTCTCCACTACTGGCATCATCTCTCCCTCATCTCTGTTTTCTGACTCCTGGCCATTAGATGGCAATCGTGACTATCATCTGCTTCCCGCGTTCATTTCCTCTGGTGGCCGAACTGCTTGTGTGCCCTCGCTCCTAAGAGAGCATGTTCCTGTTCCTCTCTGCCTTTCTCATCTGTAGCAGCAGTAGTTTTGCAGGGTCTGGTTGTTTAGCCTGGCAGTGGTTTACAGGGAAGAAAGGAATTGTTTGTGTTCAGAGGGACACCGTTGTCTTGGCACAAGAAATGTGCCCTCCAGCTGGAAGCAGCAGCATTCCATTAACACTACCAGGAGCTCTCCTCTAAACAGTTTTCTTTTCAGTTTTCCAAAATTGCTCCAAGTGGAATGGCTCTGGCTGACATTTTAGAGGCACTGGGTTCAGCTTTGTGGCTGTGAACTTAAAAAGTTGCAGGTAAATCTATTTATAGCCAAGATTTGGATTAAAGTGATATATGATCCAAAGTCTTTTAACAGAGAATCTCTGTCACCACTCTCCCTTTTGGGATTTGAAGCTTGTCAGATGAATCACCCTGAGGCCAGCTGCTGACTTTCTCCATATTATAGCCCCTAAAGAAATGTCCTGTTCAAGCAGAGATTAGTTTGTCTTTAGGCACAGCCTTTTCTGCCCCTTCCCTGGCTGCAGAGCTGCCATGAGGCCACAGAGGTTCCTTCTGCAGGAGGTGTCCACTAGCATCTCCACTGAGGTGTCCACTAGCATCTCCACACACCTGGTCAGCTGCACGAGCCCATGCTCACAAACATCCTGCTCAGGATCAGTAACTGGGTGCAAAGCTGCAGACTCTCAGCAGCTTTCGGATCCATGCTGAGGCATTTCTGCCCCTCCAATATGTGCCTTTTCTCCTTCTCACACAAGCAGCCAGAGCAGCAGAGTGTGACCTGCACACCAAAAGGGGAAGGTATGCAGGTCAGGTGAGGCTGGAGGTGGGAAAGGACCTGCACCCGGGGGATGTGCTGGAGTTTGGTGAAAGGGGGTGGTTGAGCCTGGGAGGTGAGGAAGAGGAACATCACCCTGCGGCTCAGAAGCGATGCCTTCTGGTACAACAAGCAAAACTGAAACTGTAAAGCCATTTCTAATTTTGGCATGTTCAAAATCCTGAAGGCTTAACCTCCACCTTCTAATTTGGTTCCCTTATACTATTTCTAGCTGTGTACTTCCAGGCCCATGCTGTGAGGAAATTGATCAGCTGTTATGCCATTTTTAGGGGGAACTTCCCCTGACTGACTTTATGATTTGTTCTGATGGGTGTTTGTCGCATTAAAACATAAGTAATGCTATCAGTTGCTGATATATTTAAGGGAAATAATTTTGATAAGGTTTTGATTTGTTTTACACACTTTTGCCATTGTTAAAGGATTTATGTCGAAATCTTAAACCCTGGAGGTCTATGCAGTTGTGGAGTATTTCTGGTCTTTGGTACTCGTAAATATAACACCTTTTTGTTCTTCTGAGTGGCTGAGAGAGTGATGGGGAATTCACAAAGAGATAGGCAATTGAAATAATTTTTCAAAGAGGGTGAAACTCTGCTTCTGGGCCAAGTAAAACACAAGGAAGGCAAGTCAGAAGTAGTTATATTTGCTAACTTGGTATTCTGGAATTTTTTTACATGTGAATATTGTCTGGACCAAAAATTATGTCCTTGTAAATCTCACTGTCTTTAAAAGTATGGTAAGACAGTAAATGCAACATAGGAAGAGGGCCTTTACCTGGAAATAGAAATATGTTGCCACTGTGGATCAGAAATCACAAACACACAGTTTTGTACATGAAAAAGCATTCTGCAGCTTTCAAATCTTAACTTCTCCCAAGTTGCTGTTCATAAAAAGGCTGTTAAAACGCAAACACAAAAGTCTGTTTAGCTTTTTAGCAGAAAAGGTTACGAGAAAACTACAAGTTAGGGCACAGTACCAGTAGAATATGCAGAACAGTTCTGTTTTTTGAGGCTAACATGACAGTACTGGTGTGTCCAGAAAATGGCTTTATGTGCCTAGATCTTTCTATTACCTGTTTCATTACTTGGTTGCTATCAGCAATGGTTTTAGAAATAGATTTTACATTTTTTAGTGTCACAAGATGACATTAGGTAACATGCATTATTGAACTGCCCTATAACCATAATTAAAAATAAGAAATGAAAAGAATCAATCATGAGATGAACTTTTT
>VYZR01073644.1:2020-13339 GCA_013400675.1 Oxylabes madagascariensis | reverse complement strand
CTGTTTTCTATTGTGCACTAATCAAACTTCTATGGAAACCAATTATCGAACCTAGAGTGATTTTGCTATGTCCACAGAATACACTGAAATATTAGTATGCAACAGATTTAAACATACAGGTACAGGGATTGTTTACCCTATTGCATGGCAGAGGCTGTGTGCCCCAAACACTTTTGGGGATATTGTACTTATTAGGCATACTTCTGAGAGGCACTATTTTTGGAAGCCTGGTACAAAATTCAGAACTTGAGCTACTGCTGAATATTGCATCTGTCTACTGTCTTTACTCATTTTATTTACTTACTTTACTGCCTTACATTCTAACTGAAGGTATTTATGAGTTTCACATTAAGAGTTAAATGCAAGTTGGCTTTAGTCAACTACCTACATGATGTAAAAGAGAAAGAAA
Source organism: Oxylabes madagascariensis (assembly GCA_013400675.1). Lineage (NCBI taxonomy): Eukaryota > Metazoa > Chordata > Aves > Passeriformes > Timaliidae > Oxylabes > Oxylabes madagascariensis. The sequence continues at coordinate 12,930 of VYZR01073644.1, read as the reverse complement.
TCTAAAACTGGTCTCTGGACTGAAATCTTTGATGAGGAATGGATGAGCTTTCACAGCAGATGTTGATAGTAAGATATGGAGATGAAAAACTGCTTTCCTGCTCTTCCCCCTTCCTGTCAGAGCAGCAGCACCACTGAGTTTAAGCTGCACACCCCTGGAGCACCACTCACTGGTAGCATTTAGTCCTGTGGAAATTAACCCTAAAATGCATCCAACCTTATCATCAACAGTTCATAATAAAGAATAAATTACCTTGTGCACAGACATTAAAAATAACCATGAAATGAGCAGTATATTCATTAAGGTACCGGGCTCAAGATTTTTGTTCCATGTCACACAGCTTGTGAAGGAGTACATTAAGACACTGTTACTGAGATGTGCAATTTGGAAATCTTTAAAGTGTTTTCTGGCAGAAGTTGAAAATATAAGAAAGAGATGAGTGAGAAAATCTGTTCTGAACTGAGGAAAAACTTGAAAGGAGTGAGAACACAGAGTAGGGATGTAGAATTTGTTAAGGCTAAATATTTAAAACTTCTGGAATTTGTATCTTACATGATGAGAAGGGTCTTGTGACACCACTACAGAAATACTTGATCAGACTCAAACGAAACTAGGACAACAAAGAGCATTTATAAGAGGTGACATAAGGAGCTCAATATTGAACAATTTAAAATGAGCCAAAAGCTTATTTGACATGCTTTCCAATTTTATTATTTTTTTTCTTAAGAACAGAAGGTAAAAGATTCATGACTAGTAGTAAATGACAAATATATGCATAAACTATGACAGCTGAACTGGAAGGCATTGCAAAGCTTGACACCCTCATTGTGGTAGAAATAGGACCTTTTGGCAACCTTTATAAAAAAACTGAGAGAAGTGGCACCCGAATTGAATATATGGTTGCATAAAGACATTTAATAATACCAGTCATGTCGAGAGGATGGTGAAGTTATACCTTTTTGGAAAGGGAGGAGGGCAAGTATGAGTTGGAGCAAAGGATTTCAGTATTTTGCAAGTATCCAGAACACATCTGGGAGGAACATATATTAAGAAAATAATGGAGATGGGAAATGAAGAAGATGGGAAATGAAGAAGATGGGAAATATATGAAAGCTGTCTGGAATTAGAAAGATGAAAGCTGTAAATCCCGAGGTTTCTTTTAGAGTTCTGAAAGTAGCAATTTCCCAAAGAGAAGACATATGGTAGTATGAATTCAGAAATATCCAGCCACTGAGCAGGAGCTAGCTACAAGTTCCAGGCAACTACATCCTATTAATAATTTTGGCTTTAAGCTCGAGCTATTCAACTGAAATAGAAGAGGAGAAAAAAGAGGCATATGGGTGGATCAACAATGGCTAAAAACCATCAGTGTCAGGTTGCTATGGAAAAAATGTCAAATATGACCTTGAGTTTTAATAGATGAAATATTTCCAATATAGACAAGGCATTATTAGCAGCACTGCCTGGAAACTACATCCTGTGTACTGCTCTGGCCACTGTTCAAGAAAGAGAAATTAATCTGAAGCGACAAAACCCAACTGAATGAATAAGTTGTGAAAGTGGATTCAACATAAGATGAAATTGAAAGAGGTTGGCTTGTTTGGCCCATCAAAGCAACAGCTAGAAGCTTTTTGTTTTTGCTTTTGTTTGTTTGTTTGTTTGTTTTAACATGAGGGAGATAATAATGCAGAAGAGGTATTTAACCAGTATTCAATCCTATCACATGTTATACAAACTGTGTGATCAAAAATTACCTATGAAAATAAAGGCTGAAAATGAGATTTCTAATCAAAGTTGCAAACATTCTGTGAGAGTAAGAAATGAAGAAAAACTAAGCCATTTTCAAGATAGAGTTTATAAACAAGAAAGTTTCCAATGGCCATATGTCAGAAGCTGGTGATAAGACTCCACAACCCAGCAGTATGTAAATAATGGGCTTACACAGACAGCCAAACCAAAGCAAGATGATGAAAAAGCAGCTCTAGTTGACTCCAAATGGAAATTCCAACAGTCAGTGAAATGAAATGGGAAAACACCAACATTTTTTTATTCTTCTTTCAGTCACTTTACTCTTCAGTTACTTAATAATTTCTAAAAGCCTTTAAAATTTTGTTTGGTTTCAAAACATTCTTTCAAAATAATAAGCTGAAACATGTATTGAAGCACTGAAATGGCATGATTCATCTTTTCTAAGGTGTCTACTCTTTTCAAAGAGTATTTTAGCCAAATCTATTTGAGGATTCAACAAATTCATAAATTGTTTCCATGGGGGCATAAACACCACAACAAAAGAAGTTAAAAATAATTTACACAAATCCAGCCTTCAAGGACAATAAGTAAGAATATAGTTGTGATCAGAAGCTTGGACTATTTTTTGAGGATTTAAATATCCCAAAAGGTCCCTCATTTTAATTCTCACATTGAATTTTTATTTTTATCTTGACAAGGATAGTGAATTGAAGAGTCACTTAATCAACATTAAATAGGGGATGTTAATATTAAACAAAAACTGTCTTTGATAGACAAAAGAATTAGTTCTTAATGGATCTTCATGTCTCATCACCAGCTGTTGAGGGATTTGATTCATCTGGCTGCAGAATAACCATCTATTTTATTCATTGATATGCAACACCCACTCAGATCATGTGTAAAAATGCTTTTTACGGTTCATCTACCAATAAAACATAACTCATCTTCTAAAACTGAAGCTATACATAATCAAACACTAATAACTCTGTTTGTATGCCCACAGAAGTAGCTGAAGGATTAAGAGCACATGTGTGATGAGCTGTGGGCTCTCAAGGCTTCAGTATAGTATGGAATTCAAAAAAGCTCTTGAAAATACCACACAGAGAAAACAGGACTATATTTAGAGAAGTTTACTACCTTTCTTCCTCCTCTTGATCACAGTAATTACATAAGAACTCAGTGAAGAAGAGCACCTAATAAAAGCATTTCAGTTTATTTGGTAACAGGGGCTGAATATACTGTAATATATTCCTCCCAATCAAATTGTATCACAAAATCCCATTCTTAAATAGACTAATTATTTCAAGTAGACTTGGTGTTTCCCAAGTACAAAGTTAGATGCTGTACAACTATATCAAGTACTTGATAAATGCCAGTGAAACTAAATTAAACACAGACACAGTTTTCATTTAATAGCTACAGCTGAATGACCTCTTCAATCCAAAGTGTATTTAAAACAAATGTGGGTTTGTTTTGGATTTTTTTTTCCTTCTCCCCAGTTGATTATATTTCAAAATGTACCTTCTGCAAATTTATTCCAGAACTAAAATTTGAGTTTTGGAACAAACTCAACTGAAAAAAGAAGTTAAATGAAAAATGCAAAGATTTTTCTAGTAATTGTAGTTATTTTTCGTTCAGTTTCACTGAACTCAGAGCAGTCAGTAATACATAAAAATTCTACATTTCTGAAAAGTGGAGGCCCCAAAAATAAAAAAGTAAATAGGTTTTTCAATCACTATTATTGTGGATTATTCCTTTTGATATCCAAAGTAAAGCTGATGGATTAAAAAATAGTCTGTTTTTGAAAGAAACACATCTCTGTATTCCTAACAAATATAATGACCTGATTTTATATTTATTTATTTGCCTACATTCCTTTCTCAGAGTAATACAGATGTCAGTTTCTGCTGAGTTGTCCATAAGTACATAATGTTTGTCCAAAACAGGAAAAATATGATTTAGTTTCTGTAATGGTTACTTTAGAGTACACTCATAAAACAGCTTTACATTCAACTCCATTCAGATTTATATTTTAGGATAAATGTTAGAAAATATTTACACTGGATACACATCTTCTAGTCTAGACAAGAACTCAAAAAATGCAGTAACTGTAACATGCAGATGTTTTTATAACATCTTTAATATTATGACATTACAATATGAATAAAATTCCAGAAGACTGAAATCGGATTTTTCATTAAAAAAAAAAAAAAAAAAAAAAAAAAAAAAAAAAAAAAAACAAAAAAAAAAAAAAAAAAAAAAAAAAAAAAATTTCCANCCAAAAAACAAACAAAAAAACCAAACAAACAACTTCCCAGCTCCCTCCAAACAAACCACAAAACCCCCATTAAAAAAACAAAACAAAACAAAACAAAAACAAACAAACAAACAACCAAAAAAAACCCCACCACAACAAAAAGTGTCTTTCCAGCAATGCTAGAAAAATAGCTGAAAATTTTGAATAAAAATATTTCACTTGATAAAGTGGAGGAAAGTAAAGCAGGAGAAGTAAACTGCATGAGAGCAGGTTTAGACCAGATAATGAGAAGAAATTCTTCACTGTGAGGGTAGTTAGGCACTAGAACAGGTTGCCTGGAGAAGCTGAGGATGCCCCATCCCTGGAAGTGTTCAAGGCCAGGTTGGATGAGGCTTTGAGCCCCATCACTGGTAGACGAGCAGAGGTCAAGCATATAGTTCTCATTCTGAGATTTACAGATTGGGAGCAGTGGAACAGAGACTCTAACGGAGCTCCCTATTATGGATAACAGCATGGTAGGAACACCTAGAATCTGCATCCACATAAACCAGAAGGAACATTTCTTATTAGAAAGAATGAGGAATCTCAGCAAGAAAATAAAACACGAAAAGCACTCTCCAATTCTTGATGACTTCAAGCTTCATTACATCTTCCTCTAATATAAGTTACATCATTGGCAACATTATGGGCTATCCACTACAGTGGATAGAACTTGATGCAGGACTTTAGAAGCAATTTTGATGCATTAGGGAAATGCAGTTTTCCTGAAAGTTGTGGAGCTTTCAGGGTTAGTGAAACAAGCTGGAAATTTTCAGTCACTTCCATTTGCTAGCACAGTTACTTTGGTTAATGACCATGGATCATGGATTGACTCTAATTGGATGCCAGGCACCCACAAAAGCCACTCACTCAACCCTCTGCAGCCAGACAGAGGAGAGAAAATTTAATGAAAGACTCATGGGNTTGTTTCCCTCACATGTTCTTACCTCCTTCTCTTCTCTGACTGGAATTAAACCTGCGCCACAACCTTTGTTTTGATTTCTTCTTAAATCTGTTATCACAGAGGTGTTACCATCATTTCTAACTGGCCCAGCCTTGGCCAGTGGCATGTCTGTCTTTGGAGCCACCAGGGACTGGCTCTGCCCAACATGGTGGAAGCTTCCAGCAGCTCCTCACAGAAGCCACCGCTGTGGCCCCCCGCTACCAAAAACCAGGCTGTGCCAACCCAACACATGGTGAAGCTTCCCTCTGATTCTTTGAAGACAGCAACTTGAGTCCATGGAAGTTTGTATGTCCTTAATTTGGTTTTGACAACATAATTTGGACTTTGTGTAAATACACACATTTTCCAAATAACTTTTTAAGGGTCTAGGTCTCAAACATCCTAAACATTATCTTGTTATCCATAAACCATATATAGTTTTATAACCTCCTTGATCCAAGTGGCTTGTGAGCCATATTTCTCCACTCTGTTGTTGCTGTGCTATGATTAAGTCTGACTCAGTCCTCTTCCTCGGGGTCAGCATACAACCAACTTCAGCATACAAGTACAGTTTAGTTGTTTCTGGTTTTGCATTAATCAGTATAAAATGCTTAGCTGTGTAGTACTTGAGTTTTCAAAGGCCTTAAAGAAAATGAAGCTGCTCTGAAGGTGGCTTTGCTCCTTAGTGCTGTGTAGACATCTTGGTGTGCCCTACTGCAGCTCTGAAGGGCCAGCTGAAGTGCTGGGGATAATACTACAAGCTCGTTCTGATTTGGGACAAACAGTATTTCTTTTTCGTTTGTTCTTTACAGTTAGATATTCTTTTAGGACCTGAGAAAGATTGTATGTCATTCATCAACAAAAATTATTTGCTTCCTTTTTAACCCCTTCTCTCCCCTCCTGACTATTTTTAGACTTTCTAAACTCTATATTTTCTTGCTATTTCAGCAGCAAAGTCAGCTACATTAATGATTTAATATTACTTATATTATTATTTCTTACAATAATTATTGATATTATTCTAAATTGGTCCAAGGTACAGCATTACAAGGGTCGGTGTGATGCAGGTGCCTCCCAGACACTCTGGCCTCTGGACATGCAACAACAGGGTGAGCTTGCACTCCCTGTGGAGCAGCTCTTGCCTTTGTCCTTATAAATCCAGGGCAGAGAGTTTAAATGGGTAACCCAACCATTTTTAAAAACACATTTTCCATACTCTTAGCAGAGGGCCCATCCTCTCAGATGCTTGAATAAGGCAACTGAAAGATCCAAGTATTTTTTTGGCCTGAAAAAGTATCTCTGGGCTGTTCATATTTATTTTTAATAAACCTGAAAATTCGGGAAAGTTCCAGGGTATTGTGGGTGAACCAGAGAGGAGAAAAAAGCTGACTAGGGTAACTGCAGGCCTGAAGGGCTCTTAAGGTCACATAACTCTCCCTTGCAAACCTGAGTGGATGACTGACACAGGCTTCAGTAAATCCAGTATGGATATAAGGAAATAATACTTGGAATAATTTCACTGAAATTACACCTGGACAACTACACTACATACCACCCTAATGGTATGTGCTCAGTTGACAGAAGGAGCTATATTGATGCATAAGGATTAGATGTATTAGCCTATATCCTACTCAAGTAACTCACAGCAGTGGAACTGCTAAAAAAGTTGTCATACTACCACCACAATTATATTCATGAATTAACTGTCAGACATAGTGACGAATTACAGTCTAATCAGCCTGATACTGCAGGAACTGTTTTTTTCCCTGTGTTGTTCATAAAATTATGTACACAAATACACCATCATAAACGGATATGCACCTTATTTGTGAGGTGGGGTATTCAGGTAATCCACTGTTTGGGACCTCCAATGACAGCTGTTTTGAATCCATCTTTGTATTTTCTGCTGAAATGCTGAATGCAACTTCTTACTTTTTATTCATTTAAGACAGATGACCTCAGAGAAGGTTAGCATCTCACTAGTAACTCAAAGACTGGAAAACTCAGGTTACATCATCCATCTTCATTGTAAGTTCACTCTACAAAGCCTATCAAAAGCAGGTTTAGACATCTCTTACAGCATTAAACTGTAACCTCTGACACCAGTCAATGCTTCAGAGACAAAGGCATAGTAAGATCATAAGACTGAAAGCTAAAGAGAGCATGAAAACTCAAAATTACGTGAAAGTTCTTTTCTCCAGAAGATTAAAATAAGATAGCACTGAGTAAACAGACAAAGGAAGGTTCTATTTCTATCAAGAATTATGAGACCTAGTAATGATAAGAAGTCATGTGTTTATTGCCTGAATTAAAAAAGATTTTCATGACCCACCGTCCAGCTTTAGCATCTCTGAAACTGAAATGAATGGAAATTACGTCACTTCCAGTCCTGGGGGGAAAAAAATTACAATGCTTGCAGAGATTTGCAGGCCCTTGTTTATAACCCCTTAGTATGACACAGCAATCTGAAAGAGAAAAGCTCTTTCAACTGGTGTTGCCTTTACCATCCAAACTGGCATCCTATCCAAACGCCACTTAAAAACACTTCAGATTATCAGATCACCTCTCAAACCTTTTGTACCTTTTTGTACATTTAGGACCACTCTAAAATATTCAGCACTGAGTTGTAGTTAAAATTAGTTTAACAGCTGGACTATCACACTTAGAACTGTGTAGTAAAGGAGAAGGTGGTGGTTTCTTTATCACAGCAAGGTTTTTACCCAGCCCCAGACTGCTTCTGCACCTTATCAGAAGCTCATTATTCAATACTCTGAAGTTCATTATTTCAAACTATCAGTGAACTCATCAATCACCAAATATAAGAAAGGCATTATTCATATTCACAAGGATTTATCGTTAGAGGAATTCTTTGTTTCCTACAAACAGCCAAGCACCCAAACACTAATCAGTTAGGCAGAAATAAAGTATCTGGCACATTGCAATATTTGTATTGCACTGACTAAATTCAAACAGTTCTATAATTGACTGAATGGCAGAATCTCCATTTGCAAAAAGTACTGTAATTACTTAATAACTCTCAAGAGCCATGTCTTTATCTGTATTTATATTTAAAGACTCCACACAGTTGAACTCTAGTCCAGGATTCCAATTTTCCATCTCAGAACTTTTAAAATAATAATTATAAATGAAACTCAAGTAAAAAAAACACTAGAAACTTTTTGCCTCTTTCCTGACCTTGGTTGGCAGTTATCACAATATCCTGATCATGAAACCAGAAAACAATATCCACCCTAAGTTCAGCCAGGCTCCAAGGTAACATCTGTAAATTGTTTAAGATTATCCTTATCATATCTAGCCCTATCTAGCCTGAATACAAAAATGTTTGTGGGGTATTTTTTGACTCAAGTGTTCTAGCAGTCACATACTGATAGTAGCACACATGCTTTGGGCACTGAGAGCCTCAAAATCCTAAATACGGAAGATGCATGGAAATCTAGAGGTCAGAGAATAAACTTTAGGATAACAAACCAGTTCTTTTACTCTTTACAGATAAACTCTTGGGGAAAGAAATATAAACAGCACATAAAGCAGTGCAAGCAGACAGCAAAAATGGATTCAAATGCTATTCATACTTCAACCATTTGCATAGAGAGTAAAACAGAAGACCTATTCCAATATGTGTTCTCCAGCATAAATACACACTCCTCTGCCCCACTTATACCTAATCAACCATGCTAAATAAGCATCAAACTACTCAAAACCAAAAAAGCAATGTTCCCACCCTGCTGAAATCATTATCAACTTGAGATGGTGAAAGAAATGAAGAATCTTCTTTCCGTTATTGTTGATCAACTATCAGAACAATGCAGTGATTGAACGTCTCCTACTAAAATTTCCTATTGTTTTCAAAGTTCACTCCAGCAACAGGAAATACAAGGCAAAAATCAATACATATTTAACACAGTAGTAATTTTGAGTAGCTCTCAATTCTGCTTTGGCATGGTGCTGATTGGCCTGTTGATGCCAAAACACAGTAAGGAAGCTTTCTGCCATTCCTGTCAAGGAATGAAAGTTGGGAAGCTCTCTTTAATATAGATGTACCTTCAAGTAAATGTTGCAGTACAATCCTACTCAAGGCTATCTCTTGTTGAATAAGCAGCAGAAATATGACTAAACATCCTTCTAAGCAAACAGCCTTCTATCTCTCTTGGGCCCAAGTTCAACAGGAGAGACCAGCCATCTAAGCCATCTAAGTCTGTTGTCCAACACATGCCCTACTGGAAAACCAAGATTCAAACTGGATCAAAATTAGTCTATTATAGTGCACCTTCTTTGAAGCATTTTTTGCAAAAGGCAAAGATTTAATAATTCCCTCAGATAAAGACATACTAGGATAATAGTGTTATCAAAAACGATGAACTCTGTGGCAAGTGTACAGTGGCATATTAAATAAGTCTAGTTTAACTTTGTCAATATGAGAACAAATTCCAGTCCAGATTAATATAAATTAACCTAAACTAATTTCAGGTACCATGGTGCCCAAGTTAGGGGGCCTGGTTGCCCTGCATGTACCACTAAAATTCTTAGGGTCGAAGAGAAACCTCCCAAAGAAATTCAGGTCTGCTAAGATCTGAGTTGTCTGCTGGAGCTTCCTATTTGTCTTGGTAAATTATGTACAGAGAATTGGCAGATGGTCCATAATCCTAAATTAGCCCTCTTAGTTATGTAAAATCAGTTGACATCTAGCTGAATATCATTGCCATGTAACATATCTCAGGAATGGTCTGGCTGATTATTTATTAACATACATGGACAATTGTCTATGGACAATGATGTATGTGAACAATTTTAATTCTTTACTTCTTGCTTTATGCTGAAAGCTCACAAAGTAAATTTTATGATAGAAAACGTGAATGTTGACTGAACTCACTCAAAGTCTCGGCCTAACTATTTTGGAAAAGAGATTCTAAAGCAACTGAGCTAGTGAAAATGTTTCAGCTGAAAGTGGTACTATATACTCCTTCTTGCTTATTTGCAACAGTTTGAAAAGGTTGCCTGCTCTGTCTAGCTAGTCTTCAAGCCAATTTGATGCTGGCAGCCTGAAGTTCCATCTTCCCCCACACTTCAAATGTTTTAGGACTCAGTATTCTCCTGTTGAAGAAAGTACCAGAGAAGACAGATGAGAAAGATTAAGCATTGTTTGCACTTCATTCTGATTATTTGTGCAGAACATACAAATCTGAAGAACCATGCAACTATACTTCTCAGTTCTTCCCTCTCTGCTAATTTGGTACTAAATCACTTGTCTATTCCTTGACTGCTCCCTGATACCACCAATTTAGACTGTGATTTTCTTAAAATAATCATTACCAGGGTAATACTGCTAAATGACTGTGCAGCTGCTGAAACACAGCAACTAGAATGCGAGAAAGTCTGCTTTAGTTCTACCCCTTTGTACATGCTTATATAAAGAATAATGAATATGTACAAAAATCTGCAATACAACAGAATCTGAATATTACTTACTGTTTTATAATCCTAATGGAACTACTTCCAGCAAGATGAAAAGAAATCATTCTGCCCTTCAAGACTTTCTTTCTCACATAGTCTTGGATCTAACATGGCATTATTCATTTTACCCTCCAAGTACAATAACCCTTCTCACATTTTTTTGTGGATACATATTGACTTGAAAATATCCTATATTTTATTCTATTTTTTCCAAAATGCACTTCTGAGCAATTCAACACGTTGCCATTGAAGCAGCAGTTGTCATTGACATTCTGTCATCCACATAAACCAAAACTGGACCTAGGCTTTTCACAGACCCTGCAAAGGACAGTGGTCTCTCTTTTCCTCTCCCTTAGCATTTTGCTTTTTTCTGCAAATGAGTTAAAATGTTTAAAAAACTGTAATTAGTCGATACAGGAAGTTTGTAAAGGATGACTCCTCAAATTTGTT